>LBNU01025711.1:143537-159391 GCA_014162995.1 Artemisia annua | reverse complement strand
GCCGGCTTTCTGGAAAGAAGCAATAAAATGGGGGATTTAATGATTTCCATCATGGGCAACAACACTGGGTGTTGGTTGATCTAACCACCAGTTCAAACCTCTAAGTGCAAATTGATTTTCAAAAGGAAAATGAAGGTAATGGAACTATTGAAAAGTTCAAGGCAAGCTGGTCATCTCAGCTTTAAAAAAAATCAGAATAGACTACTTTGAACTTATGCCCCTGTGCACGTATAGTACCAAAATTGCTGATTGCTTTGCATCAATTCACAATATGATTTTACATCAGATTATGTGAAGACAGCTTTTCATGAATGTGAATTAGAATAGGAGTTTATATAACCAACCTCAGGCCTTATACATGCCTGTCAAGAAAACAAGTGAAGTAAACTGATTAATCTCTATATTGTGCGAAAAGGCACCTAACAATGCATCAAAAGTTTGATGAAGTGGTTTTGTCAGTGTTATTTCTTAACCAAGCTGACAAATGTTGTATATATGCATTTGGATGAATCGGTAAAGGAGTCATCATTTGCCTATATGGTGGATGACATGTTGATTCTTTGGAACTGACAAAATCAAGTGACCTGACAAAGGAAATTTTTGTCACAAGGTTTCCCATGACGGAACATTGTGGAGGCTGATGTTATCCTGGTATTAGGATTAAACATAAACAATGTAATCAATTTTCTCAGTTCATTACATGAGAAGTACGTGAAGAATTAATTGCTTTGATTGTACTCCAGGTTTTTTAGTAACTCTATGATACAACGATGAAGCTTTATGCCTAAAATACTGCAAAGCTGTACTCAACTTGATATTCTTAGGAGTAATTGTTCCATGATGGTAGCCATGACTTGTACAAGGCCTGATATTGCTTTGCAGTGGGAAAATTGAGCAGGTATACTAGTAATCCTAATGCTCAACACTGGCAAGCAATTCAGAGGGCGTACTCGAAGTAATTGTGAAGAGAACTATGGATTATAGTCTCTCATATACTGTATTCCATCAAGTGTTGAAGTAACTGATGCAAGTTGATCAGATACAACTGAAACAATTCGCTACCAGTGGCTGGTATTCCTAACTTGGTGGATGGCAATTTCTTGGGCATCCAACGAAGCAAACTTCATTGAAGTTCAACAATGGAATCATGAATTTGTTGGCTTTACAGCTGCTTGTAAGAATCGAATGGTTGAAAAACCTTCTTCCTTGAGATTCCCATTGTGCCTAAACTTATGCACCCATTTCTAATCCTTGTGATAGTGGCTGCTACATTGCAAAGGCTTATAGCAAGATGTACAATGGGAAGTCAGACCCTATGTGCAGGCATGAGCATGACGTGGAGCTCCATCCATGAAATGGGTGATATCTAATAGAGTTTGTAAGATCTCAACGAATGTCTGATCACTTGACGAATGGTGGTGTTGTTTGCTAGAGACGTGGTTTTAAAGTCTGGCTAAAGGAGTGTTTAAGCCAACTTAGTCACTGAATGCTAGGACACCAAGCTCCCTAAACGAGGAAACTGGCAGTGAGTTCAATGTGGAAACTGAAACAATTCATTACTGGAGCACATTTTTACAATCATCCCAAGGTTGTGGCGTTCAGAACCTGCTGAAAAAGAGGAATGAAGTCTTTACTTCTCTAATGGTAACTTCTTTGAAAAGTCTAAACAAGGAGCATGAATAAAGAGGACAACCTATGTAATTTGAAGTTTTGCCGCTTCCAGAAGCTATGGACCTTTTAGCTTTAACAACATTTAATGAAGTTGATATGAGACAAAATGGCTGTAATGTCAAGAGTATGTTTAGTGTTGGAAAATGTATTGTATTTATCTTCGGTATTCAAATGGTTGAAGGGTTCAAATTCTTGTGTAACACCCTATCTCAGATATTGAACGTTAATTATCTAAAGAGGAAATCCAATCCTTAGGATATTTCGTTTATGCATATGTTGTCTTATTTTGATTTTCATGCTAAGGAAGCTGAACTAAATTTGGGGAGGATTGTTGAAAAGGTTTAGTGCACCTTGAAGGATCAAATCAAATACTTGGAAATTGGTTTGGAGGACGAGTGTACACCCATCAATCCCTGATTAACCCTGACTCAAAGTGGTTGTGCTAGTGGTGAATCATGATTTCGCTTGATGCATAACTTACCTCTGTGCATTTTGAGTCGTGTGCTAGGACTCTGCTGCTTAGCACCTGACTCCTGCTGCTATGGTGTTGTGGAGTCTGCTGCTAGTACTTCTGATGAAATGTAACTGATTTGACTATTCAAATGACAGTTATATCATATATTATGACCACGTTAATGGTTTCATTGTAACCACTATATTTGCTATAATGGGTAAATTATGGGAGATTAAGGTCCGATTAATTTCTCATAATTTCATTTAATTAGCCATGAGTACTTTCCTATTTAAGAGGAATTATGTTGAGCATGAAAGACACACAGAAAACAAAACACTAATATACGCAAGGGTTATTGATTTGTGCCTAATTCAATAACAAACATTTGGTCTTATCCCAAGTAGATATTTGTGATACCCAGGCATTAGGGTCGAATAGTTTACTTTGGAAAGTGATAACACGATTCCAAGTGATATCCGGTAACCTTAATTGGTACGTAGTTAGGCTATTGATTATCTTACCCTGTTCTGGGCTCATAGCCTCCAACAAAATTTGCGATATCCGAAGCTGCCGAAATGTATATTCCTCCGACGCCAAATATGCAGCAGACATGGGTTGAACGTTGCCCCTCACAAAGAAGAAAAATCAAAGAACTACACGATAAACACACACACGCAAGGCTTCAACGATGTCTCATCGAGCATGTTTGGCAACAACAACAATGGGAAGACGTTCAATGGAATAGGAATAATTAGGTTCGTTATAAGTTGATGTGTTTTAGTTCGTATTGAATTTTTTATTTTTAGTATCATATGTTTTTTTTTCCTTTTTTTTTCTTTTTTTTTNAAGGCTTCAACGATGTCTCATCGAGCATGTTTGGCAACAACAACAATGGGAAGACGTTCAATGGAATAGGAATAATTAGGTTCGTTATAAGTTGATGTGTTTTAGTTCGTATTGAATTTTTTATTTTTAGTATCATATGTTTTTTTTTCCTTTTTTTTTCTTTTTTTTTTATCAGTTCGTATCGCATGTTTTTTATTTGGATGAAATAAAATTAGTATCTTGTATTATTTTTTATAATTAGTGAAATGAATTTATTTTATTTAATGAAATGAATAAAAAAATAAAGTTGTAAGAGGTGGGGCCCAAATGAAGAAGTTGAGGTTAGTTGTTTGGTGAGGAGGGAGTTAGTTGTGAAGAGATGTTGGGTGATGTGGCACACGTGGGGCCCGAATAAAGAGCTTGAGCTTGTCAATTAGACCTAGTGCTCTAAGAGGAATGCCTTGATTGGTGATTTGTAATACTTTAAAGGGCAAACTATGAGGGTTAACATTGCGAGAAGTGGTGTTTTTAATTGGAAACAATAATCAATTACTAGTATGAGTTAGGGATGTTTTGTATGCCGTATTATTGGGAGCAAAAATATAGGCTGTGCATAATTTCGTATTCTAAATGATACACATATCGATATTGGAACTTGTAAAATATATCCCTAGACTGGATGGTGCTCCTTCCTCTATTTAGGTATAAGATGACAATCTTATAATCTTGTAGGGACTACTAATCATAATTATTCTTATGCTTGACTTGTAATTCTAGTTATTTAGTCCATCATGTCACTTGTTACTTGTTTTATGATAAGAAATAAAATGATTAAATTGTCTGTATGTAAACGTGTTTATGTTGTTTTATGACGAGTTAGGATCAAATAAGAAGAAAATTTAAAATAAGAATGATAAGAAGAAACCACAACCACTCATTTAAGATGCATCTACAAAAATAGATGCATCTCCCCTTAAATTTCTCCCTCCTATTTGAAATTTGTGGTTAAAAATTCTTCCTATTCTTCTTATTTTAGTTTTTCTTCTTACCGGATCCCTTCCCGTTTTATGACAATGTAAACAGGAGTTGAGATCAATGAAGAACCCATACATGTCATAGAACCCATCAACCAATCATAGCCACCCATTTATATTATCCACATTTTTTTTCAAAACAACATATCTTGTAAACGGTAAATCTTCAAGCTACAAAAAAAATACCATCGCGACGAGAATTAAATAATCTTTCTATAGATATGCATTGTTATATACTTTCGACGAATTTTTTTTTCGACGAACTTTTTTCTTTTCTTTTAATTTCGGCCCAGAAAGAATCATATATGATTCGTAAAAATCATATATGATTCGTAAAAAATCATATATGATTCGATTCTTACGAATCATATATGATTCTTACGAATCATATATGATTCGTAAGAATCATATATGATTTGTTAAAATCGAATCATATATGATTCTTACGAATCATATATGATTTTTCTGGACGAAAAAAATAAAGTTCATCGAAAAAAAAGTTCGTCGAAAGTATATAACAATGCATGTCTATAGAAAGATAATTTAATTCTCGTCGCGATGGTATTTTTTTTGTAGCTTGACGATTTACGGTTTGCGAAATATTTAAGTTTTAGAAAAAGGGTTGAAGTTTATTTTTTATTTTGATAAAAAAAAATGAGTGGCTAAGATTGCTTGATGGGTTCTATGGTAAAAGTTGGATCTATAAAGAACTTTTGGCATGTAAACAGATTAGATTTTTTTCTGTCCAAGTTATCCAGAAAGACTGAGTTTTAACTCACAAATACAGTATAACCAAAAGTATTTTTTGCAACCGTTTCTCAACTTTTTTTCCTGGTTAAACGATAAGACCTCGTTTAAAGCTGATAATGGTCAAGAGGAGAAGTATGCATGTTTTTTACTAAACATATCTTTTAGTTTAGTCAAAGTTGGTATAGAACTAAAAGTCATAATTGTACCAAAAACATATATAAAAGTCCAGAGTAGTGTTGGTTGAGCTGAGAACTAGATCAGCGGCAAAAATGTCTATCATCATCATACAGCACCTTAGAAATCATCCAACACAACAACTGACCAGTATTCGGTGGCCGTTTCTAGACTTTTCTGTGGCCATCACAAGATGTTTAACCAACTAGGATCAAACTAGGGTCTTCTCTAAGACCTTTGGGCCCCATTACCACTAGGTCACCTTGGAGATGATTAAAAAAAACTAGGATCAGTTTGGATTGTTGGGTTAAAAAATGGATCAATTGGTTAAAGAAGCACTTAATTTTTCTTTAACAAAATACGTGTTTTAAAATAAGCAATCGCAGACACCCCCTTAGTAAAGGGGCTTTGATTGGTATAGTAATTGACTAAAAAGTAGATATTCGGGTGAGACTTGAGAGTAGTATATATGCCCAAAAATAGTTTTTATAAGGCATAATGTGTGTGGTGATTTCTGATACTTGAATGGCAAACCTTGAGGGTTAACATTGTAAGAAGTTCTGTTTTTAATAGGAAAAGAGAATCAGTTATGAGTTAGCGGTGTTTTGTATGGGGCGTCACTAACTATTAGGAGCATAAAATATGCTGAAAATGCATGGTTCCTTTAAGTAAACAGTATTACTTATTGACAATCTTATAATCTTGTATGGGACTGCTTGTAATGACTTAAATAAGGAAGACGATATAGATGTAGTATTAGGAATAGAGGGAGAGAGTGCTGGTGGTCTACTTGTAGCAACAAAGAATCTAAGATGAGTTCTTGAGTCGTGATTTGTGCTTCTTGAAAGGCTAAATCTGATTCTGAGGGTTAACATAGCATTAAGGCACTTTCTGTATAGAGAAGATAATTAGTTTTGATTTACGGATGTTTTAGATGTGCTATCATTGAATTTAAGTAGCATTAGCAATGGCGCAGCTATTAAGGGGCGGGGAGGGGCGCCCGACCCCCCGAAATTTTTTTTGCGATGTAGGGGTATATAGTTTTCGTGTAGAAAAATTTCGGTATATTCGGTTTCGACCCCCCATTTTAATTGTGAAATTTTTTTTATACATTAATCAATAAAATTGATTCATTACATTTTACATAAGCCCATCTACCCAACCCAAACTAAAATCCATTAATAAACCAAATCCAAAACTAAAATCCATTACTTACTTACTTAGCCCATTAATAAACCAAATCCCATTAAAAAAATGATAATAATAAATAATAACGGAACAAACCCTCCCCCTTCGAAGTCGATTGTCGACCCTCATCTCCTCCCAAGTCCCACCAGGTTATTGGTTTTTAATAATTTCTTTTTCAATTAGGTTATTAGTTTTTTTAGAGTGAATTGTACGAAGAAAAAAGAAAATTGTAGTCATGTTTCTTTTTCAATTGTAGTCATGTTCCTTGGACTTATTTTTAATAATTTCTTTTTCAATTAGATTATTGGTTTTTTTTAGAGAATGTGTGTGAAATGGTTTAGTATGAGACAGATTTATAATTTGTCCCAACCCGAATCGAATCACCGACCCGAACATATTACCCGAAAAATAGCGTTAGGAAAAAAAAATTTAGATCCCGACCCCTCACTGAAAATTTTCTAGCTTCGCCACTAAGCATTAGATATCATGATGCATAATCTCTTTGTTTAAACACATACAAATTGATAATCCAGGGGAAGTACTTGAACATGAGCCAAAAAGATACCTGAGATCATACTATATAAACTTGTACTGATATGAGGTATACTGCCTTAAACAGTTAAACGTTTGGAAGTTTCCTCCAATGTAGTTGATTGTTCAGATTACTACAAAGGAAACTGAATCAAAAACAGTGGAAAGTTTGATATTGGCCTTCTTTCGTTAGTTATATGATATGATACTAAGGCCTTAAACCTACATTGTTAGTTATACGAACATATCAAGAAAATACATGGATTTGATTCGAAACTGATCATTCAATATTTTAGCAGTTGTAGTTACCGATGATTAATATGATTGTTTACAGTTCATTTGATATTCATTAGATTGATGTAATCGTAACGTACTAATGTGCATAATACCATCAAACAAACACATGTAAGAAATTTTATATTCTTACATTAGATTTGAAACCCCAAAAAGATACATGATGATCAATCAAGAATGTAGACAAAAAAGAGTTCAATAACAATGTATCAAGTGGTTTACATTGATGCAAAGCCACCACCTTTCATCATTTGCCTGAATTCTTTATAGTTAACCATCCCGTCGCCATCCACATCCACCTTCTTGACCATAAGTTTGCAATCCTCGATGGTTCGACCTTGTCTAAATCCAAGTGAAGTTAAAACGGACATAAGCTCCTCAACCGAGATGAACCCATCTCCGTTTTTGTCAAAAACATTAAACGCTTCTTTAATATCCTCTTCTTCGTCTTTCTCCTCCATTATTGTTTCATACAACCCTTTAAACTCCTCCATGTTCACGGAACCATCACCATTTGTGTCAATATGTTTGATCATGTTTTCAAGATCTTTCCCGGGTATAACCATACCAAGGCTTTCAAGAGACTTTGATAGCTCTTGTATGGTGATGTTACCATCACCATCATGATCAAACATTTGAAAAAAGTGATGGATCTCAGAGAGATCCATGGAAGAGGGGTCGTGAAACGGGCAGGAAAGGAGAGGGGCTAACGAAGAGGATACGAAGAAACGAAAAAAGATGAGACCGTTTGGGATTGGACCACAATGATTTGGGAAGATGATGAGAAGAGTTTATAGAGAAAAATTGAGGTAAGGAGGGAAATAAGGAGTGGGAGGAATGTATGAGGAATTTAGTGGACACCCATGAAAGTAGTAGATTACTTCCTTCGTATTATAAGTTGATGGTGTTTATTTAAGCAAAAATCAAAGAACCCTTCAAAGCTAAAATTACTGAGTATTTATTTCATATACGTAAGAATATCTGCCATTGTAGTTTTATATTGAAATGGTAATTTGCATAGTTTTATTAGGGGAATTAGGTAACTGAAATTGAAAAATGTTGCTTTCATATATGTAAAGAGAAACACTTACAAATGGTCTTAGACGAAAATAAACTGCTATTGTCGGCCTAACCCAACTATTTCATCAAAGATGACACATTTGCCACATGAGACTGAAAATAAACTGCTGTTTTGCATGAACCAACAATTTCATCAAAGATAATACATTAATCACATGACATATGCATTCCCGTTGAAAGGGGTATTAATACCGACACATTAATTATCTTACTTCATCTGATTTCCATCAGTTTTAACAACATTATCGCGATAACATTTGAATTCATTTAGGGTTCAATGAAAACAGGTCATGTTTCGGTCGAGATTTATAGAATAAAGATGAAGAGGATAATCATAACTAAACGTAGCTATTAGATTTAGAAACATCCTGGTAGCTTGTTCAAGTGCAAGGGTGGTATAAAAAAAATCAGCTTCAAGTTGTTAGTTCGGTAGCTTTAATTTTTCAATGGGGTGATTTTTATCTATATTTGTAACTTCATTGGATCTTTAACTTTACAATCAACATAGTTATATCTTTTTCCCAAAAAAAGTTTTGAAAATTACATACATAAATTGCAAGCTCAATGTTTGTGAATTGCAATACCAAGCACATGATCCAAGAACTATGAGATGGAACTGATTCGGAAGATGATTTTGGAATCTTTATTGTGTCTCTACCGTTAGAGAAAATTTAGGTGTTTTGCATTCTTTATAAACTGTTGCGTTCAGCCAGAATAAACCCTACACTGGGCTCAGATCACCCTATATACTTCTGCTTTACAAATCCCCTTTCACAAGTCAAAGATTGTACCATTTGACAGAACAGAGAACTTTATACAATTATGGGTATAATACACTATATTGTTGCAAAACAAAACCAATAACATCAATATTTTATGGGTATGACAATAAGCAGATATATATAAACTTTTAGCTAGACAGCCAACAATAATATAATACAGTTAAGGATATGTTAAATCAGAAAGCATTGCAGACAGTCTGGACATATAACCAATATATCTATATTCTATGTTAGACCAGCTCTTAACACAAATTTAGGTCATCTCTAACTTAAGAGATCCTTAGAAGCAGTCTAAAGATACTGTCATCTCACATTGGAAATTTGTCCACATATAATGTAGAGTTAGCCAAATCAATCATGCACTAATCAGCCATATAATGAATCACCCTATTACCAGATGGGTTCAGATGGCTCGAACAATTAGCAGCCTAAACCCTAACTGGAATTGATATCCAGTTCAAAACTCAATATTGAACCCCAAAATGAACGAAAATAAGAAGTACAAAAGGTAACATATGAGAAAACGTGTGTACCAATGCCAATTGACTGGCAAGCAGAGCTCTATAACATTGATAACAATGCAGCCCTAAATTTAAATTTTTCATTTATCGGGCCAGAAAAGGTTTGTATAAAGGAAATACCGAGTTCATACAGACTTAGCACTCCGTGAAGAACGTTCACATGGAAGAGGCAACGCCCATGGATGTCCAAAGTGAATATAAATTTGGGTAACAAGGACAGACTGTATCAGCAACTTGGGGATACACTGATATGATACACTGATATGATTTGAGGAGGAATCATTAATTTTATTTTGTGAATAGCTAAGGGGGTCAGGTTGACACTATACAATGTAACCTACGGTCCCACATGATGTTTGACAAGGTTCTTTCCTGGTGAAAAACATTTTTTAATAAGAAGCTCCAGTCTGTTCCTCGAGAGAAACTGTAGAACGTGTAGTAGAAAACTTACATAAAAGTTATAAAAAAATACATCCTAGACTTCGATCTCAAGCCTGTCAACTCTTTCAGCAGTGTCGGTATCATATAAACACCATAAACACCATGAAAATCTGATACCCAAATTACCAATATAAGAGCGGTGAAGCAATATAGAGCCAAACAACATTTAAACTTTTAGAGATGATAAGCTAATCCCTTCGAAATGAAACTTGAATATAGTGATAACTTAAGCGACATACGGCAATGGAAAACTTGACCTAGAGAATGAGCAATATAATAAATAATCCATAGATTAGTCATCAGTAGACCAAGACTAAGGCTCATTTTTTTCATTGTCAACCATTAGAACACAGAGATCTGAGTGCAACCATTGGAACTCCACAATAAACCCAAAGCAGAGATACGAATTACAGCAGAAACTCAATTGGAAATCAGCATGATAAAGAAGATGCATCAATAAAGAATCAACCCTCTCATGTGTAAAGTTGAAATTTAAGTTACAAACCCGATAAACCAAAATCCTAAATCATCATATATGTTAAGTGACTGATCTCAGGTAAGAGTAGAGAACGAATGCACACATGCTTGATTTGACTCAATTGATCAATAACTCGTGAGTCAAAGTCAGTCCAAGTTAGATAATTTCCGTTTCATGGTACTAATCACCCCGTTTTATGTCTTATTTGGCTTGTATAAATTCTAAAAATATGGACTAAACCAAAACTTATAGTGTATGTACTGCTACAGCCAGAGCAAGTTCCACTATACTGTATGTTCCACCATAGGCAAAAAAAAATTCTTCCGAACTACCAAAATGGGTAATATCTGAGCGGTCAAACAAAAAAGGGGTTGACTCGAATACAAGTGTTATTGACTAACCTGAACCGAGTCGAGTCAACTCGTAGCTCGATCGAGTAAAAAATCAGTGAATGCTCTTATCAGGATCCCCCACTTCACGAATATTAGGTTTTAGTTTATGGGGTTTAAATTTCAACCTCATGCATGAGAAGGAGTGATTTTTACCGATACATCTTTTAATCATGTTATTTTTCACTCAGAGCTTTTTGCTTAAACTTGTATATATGCTTTGGTTTACTTGCGGTTCTCTAAGCTATACTCTCAGATTCTGCATGTTCTTATAAGAAATATATCAAGCAACCATGAGTCTTTGCCTAATCGTTATTAGAAATGTATGGATTATAAAAAAAATGCACATTCCTAACTGCAGTTGCCTTGACAATCGTACAAACATAGGCATCCTATATATCTTTTTAAAATCCAAAAAGAGATGAAGGTATCAGTATTAAATGAAACAACATCTGGTTTATGAAACTTATATCACGTTTGACAAGTTTCTTTCCTGGTAGAATTCTTTATTCAACAAAAAGCTTCCATTCCTCGAGGGGAACTGTGGAAGTGTAGTCCAAAACTTATGTAAAACCTATCTACAAAGATATCCTAGACTATAATCTTAAATATGTCAATTCATTCAGCATTGTCATATCATATTGAAGTAACAAAAACCATGGAAATGTGATACCCAAAGCTTTATGATAGGTGCAGCAAAGCCAAATAAAGTAAAACAAAAGCCCACCTTAAACATTTCAGACGTAAAGACTAGATGGTAAACTAAGGACATCAAAGTACACTTGTTATTTTATTATTTGACCTACCCTCAAGGAGAAAAAAAATCCATTCCAAGATACTACGTAACAAATATCTCCTGCCTACAAATGCTAAGTTTTGATGCTCCAAACAAAATACATTAAGAACGGCCTAAAAAATCTTAGAAGAAACTAAGAAATCAACTGAAAGGTTTAAAAGGAAAATAACAATCACAAGTCTACAAATGCATACAGCTAACAATCACGAGCAACTAGTACTATTCACTGGTGGACTGGTGGTGGTTTTCAGCTGCCTCTGACTAAATTAGAATGAAGAAGCAAAATCAAGCAAGTAAAAAACTGGAAATCAGTAAAATGCACTTAACTACTCCCAGCAAAGATCAAGGTCTAAAACCTTTTCAACAGAAAGGTGCCTACTCGTGAAGGGGAAAACCTTAATGAACTACTATCTTGTAGACTAAAAAGACCTAGATAACTCAGAAGTGCATATACAAATAATAGTAACAAACAAATATAAACATTCCACCAAAATAATTCAAGAACTGTTAACTTAATTTTGTATGAAGCAAGCTTCCTTCACTCAAAATCATACACTGGCAAGGACAAATACAACAACATTGTCATACTCCATACATAGTCAACATATTTTCATCCTTGACTAACCACAACAAGCCATATGCATACACATTCAAGTAACCAAATAAACAAGTTCAAGTCATTACTTAATACCAACCTAACAAATGAAACGCAAAACAAACTAAATCAAAGGAAAATGATTCATAAACATCCAAAGATAACAACAGGAGTCAACTCCCACAAACTAAAAATATTACACTAAAGCACAGTCAAACATGTAATAGTAACAACCCAAACTAGAGCGACTATTCAATTTAGCGTGCGTAACTCCTTCATCCTCAGCTACATCTACATCTAAGTGATCAAACAATCACATTGTACTTATCAATCACCTAGGAAATACAATCCACGTCACACCTAAACAAAGTACAAAACATACTCAACTACTCCAAAGAAGGCCGAAAGTCTATATCGTAGCCTAATATCATTTTCAAAAACAGTGCCTAGTCCTTAAGGAGAAAACCTTAATGAATTACTCCGTAATATTTAAGAGATTTAAAACACCTTTATAAAATCAGAAGTTTGTATAAAACTAACGAAGACCTCATACTAACTAACCTTCTATGTCAATCAACATATAATCATTCTTGACTACATGCATCAAGCCATATGCACACAAATTTAGGCAACAAAATAAACAAGTTTAACTATCAATCCCCTAGCAAATACTCCCTCCGTCCCAATTTATTTGTCCACTTTTAATTTTCAAAGTCTTACTTTGTCAACTTTGACCTTAAATATGTATGTTTGTGTTATTTAATATTTGATGCAAAATATATAAATAAATTGAGTTTTACGTGTATTTTTAATTTGTATAATTTTCATCAAGTATTATATAACACAAATAAGAATATTTACGGTCAAAGTTGACAAAGAAAGACTCAAAAAGTCAAAACTGGACAAATAAATTGGGACGGAGGTAGTACTAGACATAACATATTGACCTGTAATCGTACTAAGTTACTAACAAACTCAAACACTTGTGATCGTACGAAGGAACGTCCTTCATCCACAAAGTCATTCACAACTCACAAGTGAGGAGAATATAGCACCACATTATCATACTATCAGCTGTTCTTCCTCGACTACATACGTCTAACTAACCAAATAAACAGGTGTAAGTCATTACTCAACTAGGAATTAGCAACAAGTATTCCACAACATACTATGTCAAAATCCAAATCATCCCCTCATTTTCCCCAAATCAAACCTCCCTAAAAATGACTATCGCCAGAATCATAATTAGTAGTAGTAATTACACAAGACCCAAATTCAAGTCCAATATCATCTGAATCAAAAACATGCATAGACCTCAAGGCGAAAGACCTTTAACAATCAATGACTTAAATCTCCGAAATATCTATATAACATCAGAAGTGTATACATAACAAACACTAACAGGAAGTAGCATTTCTAGTTAGACGATCGCTACAACATTGCCACATTTCATAACCAATACTTTCATCTTTCACAACATACATTACGCCATAACCAAAGTCATAAACATTCCAATAACCAAATAAACACGTTATCGAACCAATATCAAATTATTCAACAACATCCAAAACACAACAACATCGCTCAAAATTCTTAAAAAACGTCAAACAGTTTTTTCATGATCATATAATTCCATAAAACAGATCAAACTTATTATAAAAATCGCATCACAACACCATCCCTTACCAACATTCCGCCTTTTTCCTTACGGAGTATCCCACGCTTTCGGCTCGGGGACCGCAACAACCATCCCTTGCATCTCCTGAGTCAAAACAACCTGACACCCCAACCTAGAATGCTTATTCAAAACCCGGTTCCTCGCGTTCCTTTTCAAAACGTATTTCTCGTCATAAGAAGGCTCAGGAAGCTTATCAAACCACTCACCAGCAATGTTCACCTCACATTCAGCTGAACACGCGTCTATGTCTTCTAACCTATGTGAAGCTGGATCTATTAAGTTGTGGTTTGTTAAGGCTTTGAGTAGCGTGTGGCCTGTTAAGCCGACGATTTCGCGTCTTTTGCCGTCTGGATCGTAGGTGATGAGTTTGACTATGCGGTCGGAGACTTTGGCGGAGGGTGTGGTGGTGGTGGAGCGGGTGATGATGGCGCGTGAGAAGAGCGTGAGGTTAGGGTTGCGGATGAGACGGTGGATTCCGGCGATTGTCATTTTGGGGGAAGTGAGGGATGGTTTTGGGGGTGTTTGGGGATTTGTATTTGGGTGTGGTGGGGTGGGGTTGTACCTAGTGCCTTGGAAGTTGTACGCTCATAAGTTTATGGAGTAATGGTAATTAGCTTTTATATGAGTCAAAGTTAGGTATAATCGGGGATACAATCTCTCAAGTTATTTATAACTTGAGATGATCTTTTCCCTTTAATCGGGTCCAGTTAAGTTGTTTCGATTATAACTATTATATTATATCATTTACACTGGGCCTAACATGCTATTAAAGTTGAGCTTATTATTCTAGCCATCTGTTTCTTTGGACTGATTCAATGGGATCTCAGTTATGCTGGGCCTAGCCAAAATTGCTTTGTAGTGGTAATAGCATCACTTTGACATCCCTTCCCGAAACAAAGGCTCTTAGACACACTTTTAACAACATTTGATTACAGACAAAAACATTGGCAATGCAAAAGCTACAACCTCACCTTAACAGAAGCAATGACAATATAAAACACGGACAGTCGAAAATAAACTAATCCCGCCGCAACGTGGCGGGGCCTTCCTCCTTGTTCAATAATATGATTGATGGGCGCTTATGTATAACAAAGTAGAAAAAAGTTGAAACAGACACAAGCTCAATTGTATATGTTGGTACTCGAGCTCGAGCGCAAATTTTATTTGAATATTTGATGCTCGACTTGACCAACATTGTATTGATTTGGATATTTTTAGGTCGATCTCAAGTAACTTGCAGGTTAGCTCAACTCGGTTACATCAACTAGACATTATAGTGAAGCTAACAATTATCGATAAGTTTGCATAAAAAATCATAAACTCTTTTCTAATATAAACATAACAATTTTTAAGCTTGAAAATATTTTTTCCCTAAAAACCAAACTTATAAATAGCGCGAGGCGTGACATGGCGGCATAACCAAGTCTCACGCCTTAGCGACCAAGGCGAAGCTTTTGCATTTTAATGCGTGACATAAGGCGGCACAAAATATAAAAATATTTATATCATATTTCATATATATCGAGTTTACAAAAAAGCGTTGTATATAATGAATAAGGTTAAGAACCTATCCTTACATGTAACGAGGCATGCAGAACCCGTGCTACGCACGGGCTAAGAATCTAATTGTTAATCGTGTATTCTTCATGTATATTGGCGAGTGTATACTTAATTATTGTTTAGTATGTTATATGAAATGTTTTAACTTTCTTGTATAAAAATTTAAAAGTGTTTGATATTATTTTGGTTTTGTGGTGTTGTATTTTATGTATGGCTTTTGGTTATTAAGTTGTGATGACTTTGTTTCTTTTGGCCTATGTGACAAACGGTAATTTTTCCTCTATATTTTAAATAATAAACGCCCATTTATTATTATCAGACTACTTGGCTAAGCATACATGAGCTTACATAATTATTTCGGGAAGTGAACCCGAACACTGTGTCTACGATAACCCACTACTACGTTTATTTTTATCAAGAAAATATGAAAATATTGTTTGATGACTACACTAGTAATTATTTACCGAACTGATAATTTATTTCGAGCACAGCACGACACGCGTACCGACAGTGTTTTGACTACGGCAGTCACGAAATAAATAATAATTATACATACATTCCTTAAATCTATTACCAAAAATACAAAATACATTTAAATACCCACCCACTTATC
>LBNU01025711.1:69116-142616 GCA_014162995.1 Artemisia annua | reverse complement strand
ACTGAACTGTCTAGCTTCGGTTGCATGAACTTAGTGCTAGCGCGATAGATTATTTTGTATGACATTATATCTGTTGTAATGCTCGTGCACAAAACTATTTGGTCCACACTGATTACTAAACCTATAGACTCACCAGCTTTTTGCTGACTTTTAGCATGTTTTTCTCAGGTGTTTGAACTATTTGTTACTGGCAAGGCATGGCAAGGCGATGGTCACAAACTATTTACCGAAGTGTTTTCACACAATGTTATGACTTGTTTTTATGGGACCACTAAACTTTGGGCTTACCTTTTTATTATCAAGACTTGATGTAAACTTAAAATTTTAAATCTAATGTATTTTAACGGAATATGTATTCCGTTCTTTATATCTTTGTGTTGTGATTACCAATTAGTAGCACCCCATGACCCGAATGCTTCCGCTATACCGATTTTGGGGGTGTTACAGCCTACTACTTATTTGCATGATAAAAAGTGGTTTTGTTTCTCTTGGTCTATTACTTAGCCCTACAATATTTGTCCATTAGATGGTTTTTCCATGGTATTCTAATTGATCATAGTGTAATGTGCGTTAAATATTTTCTTTATTAAGTTTGTAAGTTAAGTTTGTGTAATAATGTATATATAATAATACCACATAAACTGTATAAAAATCGTTACAAACCTTTTTAACTTCATCTCATTTTATTGTACAACTAATTTCATTGAAAATTAACATTGAAGTCTAACTAATATTAACAAATTTTATCAATAAACTCAAATCTAAATAGCTAACTAAATTAATATTAATTAACACACTATTAATAATTCCTAAAATCTTTGGACTCCACTATTATGTCTTAAACTTAATTTTTTTAATTTACAAATGGGTTTAAGCAAAAATTATGTATTTTTTCTTTAATACTTATTATTCAAGTTGCATGCTTACATAAACTAATTATGCTAAAAAGTATCATTTAACCATTTAAATTTTGCTTTACATACATGCTCGTGCACATTTTCTTTAATCAATTCGCACATGTGAGCTACATCAATAGAAAATACACATAAATTACTTGTATATGAAAATGCATTAACATAATATAGTACATATATCTATATATATTGCATTAGGTTAAATCATCAATTATTCTTGCAACCTTTTCAACTTCATCTTAATCCATAACCGACTAATTCTATACTAATTACTAAATATCATGTGATAAATTTCGGCAAGCCTTGCACTTCCATCTCGATGTTGTATATACTTCACATTAAATGCACCGGTTTTGTTTTTCAATAAAAGTTTGAACTTTTGCTTAAGTTTAAAACTCAACTTTTTTATTTGATTTATAATTTACAAATGGATTTAAGTCAAAATTATGTATTTTTTTCCTTTTTATTCATTACTTAGTTCGATATTTTTAATATGTCGTATTTTGCTATTATGGTAAACTCATTTAATGGGCGTAAATATTGGTTTCTCACTAATGATTCTACATATAGAAAAAGAAAACACTTTGCGATGCGCGGACCTTCTTCTTTTCAATAATAATTTAATTGCACACGATAAATTCATTCTAATATTTTTCAAAGAGCATTCGAAAGCAGCTACTTACATAAACTAATCACGCTAAAAAGTATCATTTAACAATTTAAATGTTGCTTTACATAGATGCTCGTGCACATTTTCTTGAATCAATTCGTACATGTAAGCTACATCAATAGAAAACGCACATAAATTACTTATATATGAAAATGCATTAACATAATACATAAATCTATATATATGCTTATCTATAACAATCACCTAAATATGTAAGAAACAAAGAAAATAGTTGGTATCCCATTAATGAATAACAGGTACTTCAGCACAGGGGAAAGTTTCCGAACTACCATTATACTCGTGATAGGAAGGTGCAAGTTAAGGTAGAGACAAGTCTTAAATCAGAGGTAGTAGTAGTAGTATGAAAATCTCCTTTGCGGGATGTTGATTGTTAGTAGTTCCCTGTTTGCAAATCTGGGTTAATACGATATGGGAGTTGTTTGTTCCCCTGTACCTAATGGAAGTAAGTTCTAAGTTTTTGGATGTTTAAATTTTGTTGCTTGTATATCGTTGCTATTTTGACTTTATATATGTGGGTTAGAGTTAATTAGTTGGAACTGATCGTACATGTGTTTCACTAATTGTTAAGAATGAAATGCTTCAGTGTTGTGTTCGGTTTGTAACTAAAGTTCATATCCAGGAATTTCATTTTTTCACAATACCTCTAGATCATTTGTTAGGAAAGCATAGAACCCACTTTTTGTCAATAAGAGCTGCTTCCCTCCAAAGACCTCTATCACATTCCTTTTTAAGTTTTATGTATTATATAGAAATTAAACGTATGTTTTCACTAATAAATCATTTATCTCATTTGAGAAATGATATAAGCATCGTTTTTACATCATTTTACACAAGGTATGTAAGAAAATGTATAAGACTGTGGCACGTATACCCAAAAAATGCTGTATACCATGGAAACCCCATAACCATTATGTTTTATTGATGCAGAATCTGTAACAAACTTCTAATTCCTAATGGACCTAAATCATAAGTAACTCATTTCTTGGGATGTAATCACATTTTTCGACTCTTAAAAGTTTCTCTTCAGTTACGTTGCATATTAGGATCCTCCACGATTGCAAATGAAATCTGAGACTCCTAAGAATGGCTTATAATGTCTTTTTATGGGTACATTGATGTTAGCTTTGGGTAGGGTTGAATCAGTTGGAAAACCCCTCTCCTTTCAACACATAGGTTGAGGGTCCGATCCTCACTCCCTACAAAAAGGCCGGAGGTCCTCTGAAAACATCCGCTCTACCTTTGGGTAGGGGTAAGGTTGTCTACATATCACCTCCTCCATACCTCGTGGAAGATGGGATTGGGTTAACGTTGATTTTTATTGAATATTAGCTTTTAGAGGCTGTTGCTGATATCTCTTTGGTTAAGAGACATTGTTCTTTGATGTTTCCATAAGTGATCGCATAACTTTTTGACCATGCTCCGTTGTTAATATCTGGGCGTTTAGCATCTAGATGTGAATGGGTCATTTAGGCAAGTGAAATTTTTTAAAAAACTCAATATTGCACCATTTAGTCTATGCAACAAAATTAAGTAAACAACTTGTGATAAGAATCAGCATAAATCTTACTTTGGAATCGACTGTGAAGTCAGATCTTTGTGGGTGTTCAAGAATTACTATTTTTTATTTAGTATAGGTTATTGTATATTACTTGCTGAATGATTATTTTGATGAATTTGCTTTTGTTTTGGAACACGGTTCTTAGAAAGATGCCATGTGAATAACAGGTATTTGAATGCAGAGAAAATATCCTAACTGCTAAAATTCTCATGATGTAAAGGTTTGTAAAAGTTTTAATCAGAGGTAGTATTAGTAGTATCTCCTTAATATTATTTACGTTATTTTCCGACATGTTTATCCTAGCTGTACACAACGCTAACTATTCCGCCGGGTCTATGGAATTCTAGCGTCATCTTTTTCTGACGTTGTGGCTTTTTGACACCTGCTTTTTTACGGGCACCACCTCTTCGACAGGAAATTTGTCTTCAACGGGTACGGATGGACCACCCGAACCCTGAGCCGTAGAATAATCTTGACTAAAAAAAAAAAACGAATCAATATCTTCATCAGTTGGTCCATCAATGAGAAGTTTGAGTTTGGTCCATCAGTTGGTTAAACGGCGGTGGTGAATCGTATAATATATGCGGACGATACATTTGAGATTGTTGTTGGTTAAAAAGGTTGTTGCTGCTATTGTTGTTGTTGTGTTTGGTTAAACGGAGGTTGAAACGAATTATTTTGATAATAAGGTTGTTGTTGTTGGTTAAACGGAGGTTGAAACAAATTATTTTGACAATAAGGTGGTTGTTGTTGTTGTGGTTGGTATACGAAACTTGCGGTTTAAAAATTAATGGTTGGTGAGTGACCGGTCAAACGAAAAATAGGATCCGTGACGGAAAGTTTGGAACCTTTTTTGGCGTCGAGATTTCGGTGTTTTGGTTTTGAGAGTTTTTGTAGACATCATGTGAGATGAGAAGATTATACTCCCTCTGTCCTATATTAAGGGCCCGTTTGGTATGCATATTTTAGATTTGGATTTAGGACTTAAAGTAAAAAACTGGTGTTTGGTGTCATTTTGTCAAATTTGACTTTGGCATTAAATCCAAATATGTAGGCATGTTGAATTCCGGACTATATGTACTCTTTTTCTGAAATAGTACTATTTTGGTGGGCCTCTCTAATCTTCTCCTCTCTCATTATTTCTTTTTTTATCTTTATTATAATAATATATTTAATTTTAAAATTCATATTATAACATATACTATACTGGCATGCAGAACCCGTGCTACGCACGGGCTAAGAATCTAATTGTTAATCGTGTATTCTTCCTGTATATTGGCGAGTGTATACTTAATTATTGTTTAGTATGTTATATGAACTGTTTTAACTTTCTTGTATAAAAATTTAAAAGTGTTTGATGTTCTTTTGGTTTTGTGGTGTTGTATTTATGTATGGCTTTTGGTTATTAAGTTGTGGTGACTTTGTTTCTTTTGGCCTACTACTTATTTGCGTGATAAAAAGTGGTTTTGTTTCTTTTAGTCTATTACTTAGCCCTACAATACTTGTCCATTAGATGGTTTTTCCATGGTATTATGAAGCACATGGGGTCTATCTAATTGATCATAGTGTAATGTGCGTTAAATATTTTCTTTATTAAGTTTGTAAGTTAAAGTTTGTGTAATAATGTATATATAATAATGCCACATAAATTGTATAAAAATCGTTACAAACCTTTTTAACTTCATCTCATTTTATTGTACAACTAATTTCATTGAAAATTAACATTGAAGTCTAACTAATATTAACAAATTTTATCAATAAACTCAAATTTAAATAGCTAACTAAATGAATATTAATTAACACACTATTAATAATTTCTAAAATCTTTGGACTCCACTATTATGTCTTAAACTTAATTTTTTTAATTTACAAATGGGTTTGAGCAAAAATTATGTATTTTTTCTTTAATACTCATTATTCAAGTTGCATGCTTACATAAACTAATTATGCTAAAAAGTATCATTTAACCATTTAAATTTTGCTTTACATACATGCTCGTGCACATTTTCTTTAATCAATTCGCACATGTGAGCTACATCAATAGAAAACACACATAAATTACTTGTATATGAAAATGCATTAACATAATATAGTACATATATCTATATATATTGCATTAGGTTAAATCATCAATTATTCTTGCAATCTTTTCAACTTCATCTCAATCCATAACCGACTAATTCTATACTAATTACTAAATATCATGTGATAAATTCCGGCAAGCCTTGCACTTCCATCTCGATGTTGTATATACTTCACATTAAATGCACCGGTTTTGTTTTTCGATAAAAGTTTGAACTTTTGCTTAAGTTTAAAACTCAACTTTTTTATTTGATTTACAATTTACAAACGGATTTAAGTCAAAATTATGTATTTTTTTCCTTTTTATTCATTACTCAGTTTTATATTTTTAATATGTCATATTTTGCTATTATGGTAAACTCATTTAATGGGCGTAAATATTGGTTTCTCACTAATGATTCTACATATAGAAAAAGAAAACACTTTGCAATGCGCGGACCTTCTTCTTTTCAATAATAATTTAATTGCACACGATAAATTCATTCTAATATTTTTCAAAGAGCATTCGAAAGCAGCTACTTACATAAACTAATCACGCTAAAAAGTATCATTTAACAATTTAAATGTTGCTTTACATAGATGCTCGTGCACATTTTCTTGAATCAATTCGTACATGTAAGCTACATCAATAGAAAACGCGCATAAATTACTTATATATGAAAATGCATTAACATAATACATATATCTATATATATGCTTATCTATAACAATCACCTAAATATGTAAGAAACAAAGAAAATAGTTGGTATCCCATTCTTTGGTTCCATTTATCTGAGCATGGATGATCTTGTGTGATTTTCATGGTACATGCGTATGATAACTAAATTAAGAAAAAAAGAAGACCAAGTTAATTACAAAGATCTAAAAGATGTGTGAATCATCTCCAAAATGTTGCAAAAAGAGAATTTACATACCGCTACCAATAATCAAAGATCTAAAAACATGTGTGAATCATCTTCAAATGTACATACCAAATGTGATTTTGGCCGGTTTATATAGGCATGAATTAGGTTAAATCATTAATTATTCTTGCAACCTTTCACAACCCTTGCACTTCATCTAACTGACTTTTAATTCTATATTAAATGCCATGTGATCGATTCGGGCAACCATTGCACTTCATCTCCTTTCATGATTGTATAGTTATTATGAGGCTGCATTGACTTCCGAGCATTAGCTATCTTGTACTCTATGCAACTACTAAACGACTCCAACTTGTTTCTAACTCTACAAACTCTATCATCATAACTCCACATTAAATTTAGGGACTCAATCTTATAGTATTATAGATATTCTTCATTTTTTTTAAAGAATTTTTTTTATCGGAGTTGAATAAAAAAAACACGTCACGCCTCACGCCTTAACGCGCTTTATTGCGCCTTTTCCCACCTCGGCGCCGACATAGCGCGCCTTTTAGAACCATGCTAAAACCTTTGGGATGGCAAAAGCACCCGAAACTGATGGGGAAAACCGAAACCCGAACCGGTTGGGTCGGGTTTTGGGGGCGGGTTGGCGGGTTTGGATGCGGGTTTGGGTATTGATATAATTTTTTAGCCGGGTACGGGTTCTGGTAATACCCGCCCGATTACCCGTACCCGTACCCGTACCCGTATCCGTTTACCCGAATCTATACCCATTTTATTAATATTGTAATTAACTAGAATATATATACATTATATATAATTTCTTCCATTATATTTTTTTATATACATATCTCTATTACATAACAAATTTTATTTTGAACATGAATTATTCAAAAGCGTTAAATCGTTTGATACGATATTCATTTTCTTTAACTTTAAAAAAAATGAATATATTATTTTGTTTTCCTTTGTTTTTTCGGTAGATTTTAGTGCGACTTAATATTAATACCGCCATTTTGTCTATATAATAATTAATTGAGGATAACCGAAACCCGCGGGGAAACCCGAAAAACCGATGGTTAATATTAATCGGGTATCCGGCGGTTAATGGGGCGGATACGGGTTTGAATATTATAAACGGGTGCAAGTACGGGTACACTAAAACCCGCCCCGAACCCGACCCGTTGCCATGCCTACTAAAAACTGTATAATTAAATGAAAAAAAAGATATATAAGTTATTTAATTTGGGGTTATTCGGGTCAACCTGAAAACCAAATCGAATTCAAATTTGTTTTTCGATTCAGTTAAATCCAATTTGAGTTCGGTTTTGTTCAGTTTTTAGTTTTACGATAAAAAGGGTTTAACCAAACTAACTGCACCGAATAAACCAAACGACCCGATATCCGAACGTATGAACACTCCTAAAATTATCAATCAGACAAATGGGCCAATTATTCTTTATAAGGAAATAAGTCAAATGAGCCAATGGCCCAAGGATGCTTTCAAACGTTGTCAATAAGTCTTGTTTGTCCAAGAAGTAATAAGTCGTGTATTCCTTTGCGTAACCCACTTAATAAGGATCGGTTGCGTCCAACGACATGATTTATTAATCAATCAAGACCAATGATAAAAAGAAATTTGATCATCAACATACAAAAGTAAGTCGTCATTGTTAATTGTATTTTGGGCTACACAGGCTTTGTATCTAACATAGTAACATCCCTCGTGCTATAAAAAACCATATTTTAGCCATGGAGATGATGTATCCCTTTTGTGCTATGGAAAACAAACACAAAGTAACTCATGGCCACGGAGAGGAAATTAATCCTTTTATGGCCACGGAGGTTCACATGCGCTGATTTTGGGCTATCCAAAAGGGTTGTTGTCTTGGGATTAGTCGGCTCGCAATGTCGAATCGGAAACCCAAGTGTTTAAAAAAAAACAAAAAAAAACCATGATTTCCTAAAAATAAACTCAAAAGTTTATTCATTGTCAATGGGTTAAATGAGCAATAGTTTGGGTAATACAATAGATAAAATTATGTTTCATACTAGTATGTATTTACAAACCAGTGTAGTATAGCGGAGTGCAGGGATGAAACTTGAACATTGATGGTGGAGAGGCCAACTTGAAAATTATTTATTTTAGAAGGGCCGATATACATTACGATGGAATTTTTAAATTACAAATTACTAAAATCATATATAAAAGGGTATAAAATGTACATATGGTCAAAAAAATTGAACGACACAACCCCTTCAATCCCTTCTAAGTTCCGTGTCTGCCTTACGCTCTGTTCTCGAGTTCTACTTTCCACCATTCCTTACTTTTATTCAATGGAAAAAAATAGGATATAATTGTAATTTAAAACAAGCCCATGATGTTACTAACTCACTTCGCTTTCTAATCCTCCCAAATTGGAAGGAACAAATATACACAAAAAAAGCCATAACTTCTCTCCCTCATCCCTTCCCATTCCCTTCCTTTCCATCTTAAAAAAAAAAAAAAAAAAAAAAANGTGTATGCATTCTTTTTTATCTTACAAAAGTTTTCCTTTTCTTTTTTTCATTGCATGAATGGGGAATGTTCCTTTTCACATTTCGGGTTATCGAAGATATTTGCTTTCATTTAGACGAAACAATCATAATACCAACACATAATTGCAAGTCTTATCATACTTTTCTAGTTTTCTTGTCGCTTTAGTTTGGGTCATCATAATATGAGCATTCTATTTCAAACATGAAATTATGATCTTCTTGTCAAATAATGCATATGTAAAATGTACTTTCTCGTGTCAATTTTTTTCTGGAATTTTCTAGTTTCGTCGATCTGTTACAACTTTAAATTGTCATCTAAGAAAGTAAGGTTATAAACCCTTTTTTCAAATTGAATTCACAACCATTTAATATATATACATAATCTATTTGATGTTAATGTACCAAAAGCTAGCTCATGGGTTTGCATTTAGCTTTTTTGTTCAATTAATTTGTTTA
Organism: Artemisia annua; assembly: GCA_014162995.1. Lineage (NCBI taxonomy): Eukaryota > Viridiplantae > Streptophyta > Magnoliopsida > Asterales > Asteraceae > Artemisia > Artemisia annua. Next base: position 133,514 of record LBNU01025711.1, on the reverse strand, counting down.
ACTTTGTTCAAGTGTCATAGGCTATTTGAATACAAAATCTGAAGAAGCAAATTAAATACTCTATCAAAGTCATGAAGGACCAGTCTATAGTCATGTTAGTTTTTCCAACCTATATGTAAACTTTAAAGTCAATTAACTAACTTTATTCATTTCATATTTTCTTTTGTTGCAGGTATTTATTTATGTGGAAAGTAGAGTACCACAGTTGAGCGTATGAGGTGGTGGTCCAAGGTGGCGAAAGTGTACATGGTACTGTTCCAAGTCTACGTGGTAGGGATTGCAATTTATGTTAAAGACAAAGACCATGCATTTGCCATTATTATCCTCACATGCCACCTCTATCTATAAACGGCTACACCCTTAAATATAGCTTCTTCTTTTTTTTCCAATATAAAAATTGGTGTTAGCTATTGATAACGTATCTTTTAGTCGTTAATAATATATAGTATTCAAACCTTTGTATATAACATGTTAGATCTAATATTTTATTATTATGAACCTACCAATAATTATTGGTTGCAAAGTCTACATGGTGTCAAAACATGTCAAGTTACATGTTGCTACTACTACTTTTTACGGATCACATGGTAAAACAAGTGAACAAGAAAGGTGAACTAGTATGTGAATGAGTTAGAATACCTAAAGTCAGAGTTGAAAGGACAAGTTTTTCTCACCCCTAGCTTATACTACATATTAATAAATATTATTTTCTCTCTCCTACAATAAATACAAATCTAAATCCTAAACCAAATTCAAATCCAAATCCAAATCCTAATCATAAACCCATCTACAAACCAAACGGACCTTAAGTGTCCATAACACAAAAGCACAAAGTTTTAGGAGTATTATTTATTATAATTGATTGTTAACCAAATGACAATTGTACCCTCAATTAATATAAAGCACAAAGTTTTAAGTATAATAATTAATATAAAAGACAAAAGACAAAATTGGAAATTGAGTTATCAAGATTCCTTCATTTATTGTAGTGGATACTTAATATGGGACAATCAAAGATATCATTGTGGAGTAAATATTGGTTTAAAATTCTGTATAAAAGAAGTAAGGGGGTATTTATAGAGTAAGTTATTTAATTTTTATTTTATTTTATTTCATTTCATTTTATTTTATTTTTTTTTTGTTTTGTTTTGTTTTTTGTTTTTTTTTTGTTTTTAATTAAAGTGACCAAGCGGTCACATTTTTAGCCGTTGGGTGTTTGTTTTTTGTGCCTTACTCACCAACGACTTGCTCTAAATATCAACCGAGTTCTTCTTTTTTGGCCCTAAGACGTGCTGCCCAAGCCCTTATGAATGCATCACCCAAGGGGTCGACCGAGATGGACGACCGATGCACTAGGGGTGGTCTAAAGTTTGACTAAAGAGAAAACGAGTCAAACAAATTTATTTTTAAATCAAAATAATTCAGGTTTTCTTTTAACCATAATATAAGCTGTTAACAAGTGATTGAGAAACCAGCCCAACCCGACTCAGCCTGTTTTGACCCGTTACCCTAGACGCCTGGTCTGCCCATTACGCTACCTCCACTCTATTTCAATAAAAGAGAGAAATAAAGGTAGCTGCCATGTTTAGTTTGACTATTGATTAAAAAAAAAACAAAAAAAAAACAAAAAAAAACAAAAAAAAACAAAAAAAAACAAAACATGTTACTGATGACTAACTAGAACATGTGTTGATGAATGCTAATCAAGTTCAATCTCATATCTTAATTTTGAGGCACATTTCATAAGTGATGGGTTAATCACTCTATTGAATTGTAGTCTTCTAAAGGTTCTTACTCAATGGCACAAAGAAGACACATATCAACAATGATCTTTAGGCTTATATTCAGTAGTGTACAGAAACATATAAAACTAAGAACTTACAAGAAGAAGATTTACAAATCCAGCCTCTCTATCCGGTCACTATGCTTCTTGAAAATCTCCATCAACGCTTCACTATATGCAGCCTCTTCTTTATCCTCAAAAGCATCATCATTGTCACTCTTCATAATACTATCACTAATATCACCCATGAGATCATTCCACTGCAGAATATATAGCTTTACCCCCTTCATTAAGTACCCTGAAACCGGCAATTTCAACAAGGGAACATAACACTGCCTTATAACAGATTTTTCAATGATTTCAACTGAGCTTGAAGATATCCAGCCATTCAAATCATCAACTTTTCCCCCACTAAGAGAAACTTTCCCCCTTTTACCTAAGTCAGTAATGACAACATTTTCCAACGATGGCAAACGAGTAACGTGAAGCAACAACTTAACCCTCATCATCACATCCTTCAAACATTCCACCACAATGTTAGCGTTGTTTTTAATTAACTCCCGTTTCAGTTCTTCCAGTGCTCCATGATCACTATTTTCATTAACATTTGATTCCTTGTTATTGCAAACTGAATTCGGAGACAGAAATATAAATGAATCGGGTCTGATTCTAAAGTTAACCTTCCACTTGAACAAAATGTGATTATCAAAGGAAGATGGAAGTTGGATGTGTAGAGACTTAACACACTGAAATGTCATCAAAGATCCAATTGCAGACCCATAAGACCCTAAACTAGCAGCGTCTACAAGAGGATAAGTAGAGAAAGTGAAGGAAATGGTCTCTGCTTGAGAGACAATTGAAGTGAAACGTTTGGAAACAAGCTTGCAAAGGCATAAGGTTTTCAAATCGATTAATTTTTTTAAAATTTGGAGAACTCTATCTTCTGGTAAACCGCCGAATGAAGAAGAATCATCTTCTGCGCAAAGTTTCTTGCCTTCATTCATATCTTCTGATGATACTATGTTTGTGTTTATGCAATGTCACCTGAACCACAAACTATGTTAGGAACGAATAGACTGTTATGCGTATTAAAGTATGTCTTTTAGCACAATTAAAGCTATAATTAACAAAAAAGCATTAATAAACCCATTAAAGACATTCCTAAGTTCTGTTGAATCACTGTAATAGAAAGCATAACATATACTGATCTTTTTTTATGAAGGGTTGTTTTGGATTGTGTTGTTTTTGTTATGACCATTAGTTTTAGGCCTATACCATCTGTTCTCAATGTGGGAGTTTTGTATAGTCATGGTTTGAAACAGTTTAGTGATTTGGTGTATGAAAATGAAATGTGCAGTAGTGTATGCAAAGATAGAACAATAGAGATTTGGAGGGAATAAATATACACGAATTACTGTTGCATTGATATCAAATAATTGTCAATTACAAGCTTTTATAGTGCGCAAAACTTGTTAATAAACAAGGGAAGGTGACATTTACTAAACACTGAAAAATTGAAATATTTTAGTTTCTGTTTTATGTTTTCATCAGACCATGAAACTCAGCCCCTTTTATTCGAATCTGTAGATATAAATTACTTTTTAGTTAATCGATAACTAAATAGTTAATCCACTGGATGTGAGTGCAGCCTCTCTATCCGGTCACTATGTTTCTTAAAAATCTCTGTCACCGCTTCACTATATGTAGACTCCTCTTTATCTTCAAAATCACCACCATCATCGTCATCATTCATCATAAGACTATTATTATTATTATCATGCGGGAGATCATTCCATTCCAGTAAAAATAGATATACCCCCTTCATTACGTACCCTGAAACTGGCAGGTTCAGCAGGGGAACGTAACATTTAGTTGTGTGATGAGAACTAAAATATTAGAGCTTCTGTTTGATGTTGTCAAGAGAGAATGAACTTAGCCAGTCATACAAATCATCATTTTTTTCCACACTCAGAGAAACTTTCCCCCTTTTACCAGTATCTGTGATGGAAACATTTTCCAACAATGGCAAATGAATAATGCGAATTAACATCACAAACCTCGTCATCGCATCCTTCAAACATTCCCCCATAATGTCAGCCTTTTTGTTAGTTAACTCCCAATCCTGTTCTTCTTCTACTTCCTGACTACTTTCATTAACATTTGACTCCTTGTTATTGAAAATTGAACTGGGAGACAGAAATATCAATGAATCGGGTCTGATTCTGAAGTTAAACTTCCACTTGAACAAAGAATGATTATCATAGGAAGATGGAAGTTGGATGCGTAGACACTTAACACATTGAAATGTCATCAAAGATACGATTGCAGACCCATACGACCCTAAATTGGGAGTGTCTAAAAGAGGATAAGTTGAGACAGTGAAGGAAATCGTCTCTACTTGAGCAACAATAAAGCGGAAACGCTTAGAAACAAGCTTGCAAAGGCACAGGGTTTTCAAATCTATCAATTTGTCTAAAATTTGGAAAACAATCTCTTCTGGTAAACGACCAAATGAAGAATCATCCTCTGCGCAGAATTTCTTGATTTCATTCATTTTCAGATGATCCTGTGTTTGAGTTTATGTAGTGTCACCTGAACCATAATCTATGTTAGAATTATCAAGCATTTTGGCTTAAATTAAACTTTAATTAACCTCATGAAATCAAGTTGAAATTTAAGGAGATATTAAGGGTGCGTTTAGTTGGAAAACATTTTCTTTCATTTCCTATTTCTTGTTTTGTAGGAAAAGGGAGGGGAGTTTTATTTCCACAAAACAATAGAAAATTTAGAAAATGCGTTTAGTTTGAGAAACATGTGTTTGTGTTTTCCATTTTGCAAAACTAGAAAACATGCTTTAAGTGTTGTATTATATCTCAATTCTCTATTCACCTTAACAATATTATAAAAACATCTTCAAAACACAAAAACAAATATTATAAGCTAACTATCTACATTATAAAATAACTAAAAAAATCTAATACGAGAAAATAAAGAATTATAAAAGTAAAATAAAACATCAAATAACGTTTTTTTTCTATTTTTTACGTTTTCGTCCGATTTCATGTTTTTATAGGCTTTTTTACGCTTTTGTCCGTTTTTTTATGTTTTCGTCTTTTTTTTCGTTTTCATCAGTTATTTTACGTTTCCGTCTGATTTTTTACGTTTTCCTCGGATATTTTACGTTTTCGTCCGTTTTTTTAAGTTTTCGTCAGATTTTTATGTTCTCGTCTGTTTTTTACGTTTTCGTTTGTTTTTTTACGTTTTCGTCCGTTTTTTATGTTTTCACCCATTTTTTTACGTTTTCTTCAGTTTTTTACGTTTTTGTCCGATTTTTTACGTTTTCGTCAGTTTTTTACGTTTTCGTCAGATTTTTTACGTTTTTGTCCGTTTTTTACGTTTTCGTCAGTTTTTTTTACGTTTTTGTCCGATTTTTAAAGTTTTCATCTGATTTTTTATATTTTTGTCCCTTTTTAAATGTTTTCATGTTTTTATGATTTCGCTCGATTTTTACATTTTCCTTCGATTTTTATTTTTTCTTCCAATTTTTTTACGTTTTTGTCTGATTTTTACGTTTTCATTTTTAATTTACGTTTTCTTCTTTTATTCACGTTTTATTAGGTTTCGTCTGACGAAAACGTAAAAAAACAACAAAAACGTAAAAAAAAAAATAGACAAAAACGTAAAAAAGAAGACGAAAACGTAAAATATCGAAAGAAAACATTAAAAAAACGAACAAAAAAGCAAAAAATCTGACGAAAACGTAATAAAACAGAGGAAAACGTAAAAAATCAGATGAAAACGTTAAAAAAACGGATGAAAACGTAAAAAAAAAATAGGACAAAAACGTAAAAAATCTGACGCTGTTTTTTTCCGTTTTCGTCAGTTTTTTTACGTTTTCTTTTTGTCAGATTTCTTACGTTTTTTGTCAGGTTTTTTACGTTTTCGTCCGAATTTTATGTTTTCATCTGTTTTTTCCGTTTTCGTCAGTTTTTTTACATTTTCGTCCGCTTTTTTACGTTTTCGTCAGATTTCTTATGTTTTTGTCAGGGTTTTTACGTTTTCATCCGATTTTTTACGTTTTCTTCTGTTTTATTACGTTTTCGTCATAATTTTGACGTTTTCGTTCGAAATTTTACGTTTTCATCCATTTTTTAACATTTTGGTATGATATTTTACGTTTACGTCCGTTTTTTTTACGTTTTCGACCAATTTTTTACGTTTTCGACCTTTGTTTTATGTTTTCGTTAGATTCGGACGAAAACGTAAAAAACCTGATAAAAACGTAAGAAATCTGACGAAAACGTAAAAAAACTGACGAAAACGTAAAAAACGAGATGAAAACGTAAAAAACGGACGAAAACGTAAAAAATCGGACGAAAACGTAAAAAAACAGACGAAAACGTAAATAAACGGACGAAAACGTAAAAAAACGGATAAAACATGAAAAAAGACGAAAACGTAAAAATCGAAAAAAAAACGTAAAAATCGGCCAAAAACGTAAAAATCGGTCGAAAACGGAGAAAAACAGACAAAAACGGATAAAAACCGACGAGAATATATAAAAATTGACGAAAACAAATTGGGGGTATTTTAAGGGAAAATAGGTGAAAACAAAAAAAAAAGTGTTTTCTAGTTTTGTGTATTAAAATTGGAAATAGGAATTTTGTGTTTTGTAGAGAATTTTTTTGGAAAACACTAATTTGAACGCGATCTCTGTTTTCCTTGTTTTTCACAAAACATTTGTGGAAAATAAGGGTGTTTTCCCTCAACTAAACGCACCCTAAGATTGGACATGCTCACATGCTCTGTGTTAAAACTTTTCTATTTAACAAGTACAGAAAAAAAGAGACATTCTAGCATATTATTGAATCATACAAAAAATGACATATAATGGTCTATTTGCAGAAGAATATAACCAGATTTTAAAACAAGAATAATTCACTTTAACGGTATAGTTGAAATTATGAATCCAACACAAATAAATAGTTTGAAGAAAATAGAAGATGACAAGCATAAAAACATTTTGTCATGCAAAATTGCTTAGGAGGGTATTTGAGATTACTTGATGCTTATTACTCTACAGTCTACAATAGATAATAGGCATTTTTTTTTGAAAAAACAAACCTCATCCAAACAGCTTGTTTGTGTTTATTACACAGTGCATAAGCTGTTAGCGGGGTGTTTGGATAAGCTTATTGCATTCTCAAAAGACAATAAAGTTGTTTTAAATAATAAATACCCAAACAACTTTTGGGTTGATATCTTTATGTAAAACACACGGATGAAGTTTTACATCTTCAGCTTTGAATCAGATGTACTACGTGCAGTGGCCTAACTGCAGATATCCCCTAACTGTTTCCGTCCCTTTTCCTGACCACCCCAAAATGTGTACCTAGTAAAGTTTGAACCATAGTCATCCCGAAGGTCTCAAAAGAGACCCGGTTTGGACCTCATTGGGTAAACATCATTGGGATGGCGTGGGAGAAGTACATAAACGGTCACGGGAATACCGGTCAGGCCGCATAAATCAGAGCCAAAAAGGGGTCAACTCTCCCTAGTAGCCTATATTGGGGTCCTTCTCCGTTTTCCGTGTTTTACCCAAAAGCACCCTTATACAAGCAATCTCATGCACCTCCTAATCACTGAAATAACCACTATATATGCTTTAAAAATACCCAACAACAAAATGGGTATATATAAGATAATCAATCCTAGACACTCCTCTATTATTATAATTTTCTTTACACAATATGGTGGGGGGGGGGGTTTGGATTTGCTTATAAAATACTAATTAATCAATTTTTTTGAACAGCAACAACTAATTAATCTATTAAAATACAAACACTGATCAGATGGTCTGATTTTAAACATTACAAATAAAGGGTTGTTTGGATACCTGTGAAAGAGAGAATAAATCTCCGGCGACTGACTGTCGCCAGNTGCATACCTTTGAAAGAGAGAATAAATCTCCGGCGACTGACTTTCACCAGTGACGATGGATTTCTCAAATGTTGAATCGCTGGAAGATAGGGCCGGGGTATATATGAATTTTTCTTCCTTTTTTTTTTGTCACTTGACATCGACTTTTTATACTAGTAACTGGTTTGACATTGACTTTTTAGTACCATGCACATGTCACGTGACTTTTTATAACTGGTTTGAAGTTTGAAGGCCCTGTGATAATTTTGAAATAGGCCCACCCTTTAACATGGGGAAAATTAAAGTAAAATTTGCAAACGATTATTTCATTATGCATTGCTTTTTAATATCTGTTAGTACAAAACTTGGGCTCGAAACTTGAACGAATCTTGAACTAAGTGAATATGTCTTGGTTTATTCTGCTAAGAAAAGAAACAACACCGTTAGTCTCACCGCGGAAAGGGGCTTCCGCGGTGAACCTCGGGTGTGAGAGTAAGTAAGTGTAGAGAGATAAAGTATGTTGAGTGAGAGAGTGGTTAAGATACCGTTGAGAGTGGCGAGTGCCCTCTATTTATACCATGGGTCCTCTTGTCGGGTTGCCTGGGATCACGTGTTATAACAATGATGTTTTTAGGTGGCTAACTCCAAAGTGAAACCCTCCCCTTATCATCTTGCCGTTGGCAGCGATGCTTTTGGGAGGGAACTGCGAACCTTCTCTGTATGGAGTTTGCCTAAGTCACCTATGTGGGTGCTGAAAATATTCCTTATTCTTTTGTTTGATCCGTGGTCCATATCCATTTGGGACATTCCGGACTCAGTGTCGCTCTGCGGTTGGGAGAGTTCTTATTGTCCCGGTCCGGCCTCATGGGCAGAGGTAGTTAATGTCCATCCTGTCCTTGGGTTTCGGATTGTTGCGTCTAGTATGCCCGACCCAGACCATTGTGGGTCTGGGGGTACTATATGTCATCAAGTCCCCCAGTCAAGTGTACTTGTCGTGTCGGGGCAAAGTGTGCTAGACTTAGTAGCTTTCCGCGTGTTCCTCAATCTTACTATGTGCTGACGAGGCTTGCCATCTATAGCTTTATTACCGATGTACAACTATTCTTTATTGTTGCAATTTAATCTCGACTGTTTGTGCTTTGATTGACGCGGCGTTTGGCGATCTCGACCGTTGCGTTTCTGTACCCATCGCAACCGTTCATTTCGCTAAATCTTGGTCTTCCGCTTTTCCTCTTTACACGGGGAAAGTTGCTGATCCACCCTTCCCACTTGCTTCCAGGGTTTTGAAAATCTGTAGGTATAAATACTCACCTGTCTTCTTCATTTGAACGCTTCTTCTGTTTAGTGTTTCAAAATCCTACTTTTCCACTCCCGCCTATTCGCGTGCGTCTCTATTATCTTTAAATTTCTAGGTTAGATCCTTATCCTCCCCAACTATTCCTTTTCGATTACCAGATGGTAGAGACCATAAATACAATCACTTGTAAACTCACCCAAAAGGAGTTAACAACTTTTGGTAAGAATTTTAACATTTGTAAGTTAGAACCGGAATTTCCAGGGGAGAATAACACAATTAGGAATAGTCTGACGGGTAAGATTGGGATATATACCGCCTTATAGAATACGCTAATTACCGTGTCCCATTCTATAGGTTTTTATTAGCGTGTTAGAGTATTTTAGAATAAATAACTCCCAGCTTTCTGTATTAGGCGCTACTAGGGTTAGCCAATTTGAGATTTTGTGTCGTGTTTATGGAGGTGCGCACCATTCAACTGTTTTGAAAGTTTTATTGTAATGGTATTAATAATGGTTGGTTGACCTTCGAGAGACGGAGGGGTAGTAGGGGTTCAGAGGCTCCATGTTGTTACGCTGGTGGTGGTTTGGACTCCTTAAAGAAGTGGAGAGATCGCTTTTTCTGATAAAGTCCTCCGTCTGTCCCATCTCCGTGCCATGGCATGAGTCGGTCTCTGTGGAGAAGGATCCTCCTCCATCCAATGAAGGACTAGATATTGGCCTGCTAGAGGCTCTAAACTCAAACCGGGTCATGTTTAAGAGGTACTCTGAGACTTTCCTTTGTGTCATCGGGTTAAGCCGGGTTTATGATGATAAAGAGACTCGTCCCACTTTTTCCAATGCGGATGGGGAGGGTAGGTTTCCACTTTACTTCATCGTTTGCTATTCCCAATCCTAACGGTGAGTTCATAGCCCCATTTTTCATTTAACTATTTTATAAACTCATTGGAGGAGATACATGCTAAACTATTTTTATTATGGACAACTATTTACAAACTGTTTGTTTATCTGAATGTATATGTTAGTAAGCGCGAATATAGTTGATAGGCCTATCGGGATTGACGAATCCCGTTTGTGTTAGCCAGATAGGTAACCAGACGCACTATATTTGAGATACTGGGTATATGGCAAGTACCTACATGAAGCCATTATTATTATTATATATATCATTGTTTTGACATATACAGTTAACATTTTACGTGTCATGAGCTTAGAGCAATAATACTGCTATATGACTATTGTGAGATACACAATTGTCTCTTTAGCTTGAAAACTTATTGTCCATTACTATAAACCTATGAATTCATTCAACCATTGTGTTGACTTTTTAGCATGTTTTATCTCAAGTCCTTAAGGTATAAGCTGGCACGCACTGAAGGCGCACGAAAATTTAGAAGACTATGCATCTTTATCATTCAATAAACTAAAAAACGTTATGTTGTATAAACTTATGAGACCTCTTTTATAATAAACTCTGATAATATTAATCGAATGATAAACTGTTTTCAAAACGTCTCATTTAGAGTCGTTTTCTGTAATTTGTACTTTGTACTATGAAGTAATACCCCATTGACACTATCTTCCGCTGCAATATTTTGGGAGTGTTACATTTAACCAAACAACCAAGAACACATTACACATGCCGACACGAAAAAATATCAAAATGAATCTTCAACAACATNGTTTTTTATTAGCGTGTTAGAGTATTTTAGAATAAATATCTCCCAGCTTTCTGTATTAGGTGCTACTAGGGTTAGCCAATTTGAGATTTTGTGCCGTGTTCATGGAGGTGCCCACCATTCAGCTGTTTTAAAAGTTTTATTGTAATGGTATTAATAATGGTTGGTTGACCTTCGAGAGACGGAGGGGTAGTAGGGGTTCAGAGGCTCCATGTTGTTACGCTGGTGGTGGTTTGGACTCCTTAAAGAAGTGGAGAGATCGCTTTTTCTGATAAAGTCCTCCGTCTGTCCCATCTCCGTGCCATGGCATGAGTCGGTCTCTGTGGAGAAGGATCCTCCTCCATCCAATGAAGGACTAGATATTGGCCTGCTAGAGGCTCTAAACTCAAACCGGGTCATGTTTAAGAGGTACTCTGAGACTTTCCTTTGTGTCATCGGGTTAAGCCGGGTTTATGATGATAAAGAGACTCGTCCCACTTTTTCCAATGCGGATGGGGAGGGTAGGTTTCCACTTTACTTCATCGTTTGCTATTCCCAATCCTAACGGTGAGTTCATAGCCCCATTTTTCATTTAACTATTTTATAAACTCATTGGAGGAGATACATGCTAAACTATTTTTATTATGGACAACTATTTACAAACTGTTTGTTTATCTGAATGTATATGTTAGTAAGCGCGAATATAGTTGATAGGCCTATCGGGATTGACGAATCCCGTTTGTGTTAGCCAGATAGGTAACCAGACGCACTATATTTGAGATACTGGGTATATGGCAAGTACCTACATGAAGCCATTATTATTATTATATATATCATTGTTTTGACATATACAGTTAACATTTTACGTGTCATGAGCTTAGAGCAATAATACTGCTATATGACTATTGTGAGATACACAATTGTCTCTTTAACTTGAAAACTTATTGTCCATTACTATAAACCTATGAATTCATTCAACCATTGTGTTGACTTTTTAGCATGTTTTATCTCAAGTCCTTAAGGTATAAGCTGGCACGCACTGAAGGCGCACGAAAATTTAGAAGACTATGCATCTTTATCATTCAATAAACTAAAAAACGTTATGTTGTATAAACTTATGAGACCTCTTTTATAATAAACTCTGATAATATTAATCGAATGATAAACTGTTTTCAAAACGTCTCATTTAAAGTCGTTTTCTGTAATTTGTACTTTGTACTATGAAGTAATACCCCATTGACACTATCTTCCGCTGCAATATTTTGGGAGTGTTACATTTAACCAAACAACCAAGAACACATTACACATGCCGACACGAAAAAATATCAAAATGAATCTTCAACAACATCAAACCATCTATATCTCTTGACAAAACACTCACAACCCATTGTCTTGGTCATTTATTTGGAAATGACCTCTAACTTTGATATCTTTTTGTGTCATTTTTTCCTACACAATATTTGGTAACTTATATTGTGTCAATATGAGTTTGGTGATAGTGCAATATGTTTTGTGTCAATATGTTTTAGGAAAACAAGTGTAAAAATATACATTTGTTGGGTGGCATTTAACTAAACAGAAAAATATGAAACAGGTTCGTCGTAATAAAATTATTTGGCACTACACAAATAAAAATAAATGATAAAAGAGATGAAATTAAATTTTGTCAAACAACACCGTACACTAGCGTCGCAGAACAATAAAATGCTTATAAAACATAGGCGTAGACCCAAAATATAAAGCCAATTTTGGTTTGGTACCTTGGAAATGAAACGTGATAAAAGAAAAAAACATTTATAAAAGTCACGTGACTTGTTCATGCCATTAAAAAGAACATAAACCCCCTATAAAACCCTAGTAGGCTAGTACTAACTTCTTAGGTGATTTCAAGTTTTATAAGCTATTGTCTCCTGCCGCCAGAGGTTTGTTTTTCCCCTTCGCCTGAATTTTTTATTTTGTATTAAGGTAATAGTTATATACTTAGCTTATTGTTGTTATGTTGTCATAAAGAATGAATTACTAGAGTTATTATTTTTATTTGTTTTGATGGTTGTTTATTAATGTGTATGATTTCAAACTTGTTACCACTCTTTTAGATAGAGCTGCTACTTTTCTGTTTCTATTATTTAGGAGAAATTGCTAAAATAATACATGAGTAAATATTGGTCATAAAACATGGTCCTCCCTGCGGCCCGCTGATGTTTTGGTTTTTGGATGGGGAGGGGGGAAACATGCTTGTGTGGACCTCACTGGTGTGTCCCCCCTTGTGGATCTTCGGGGTAATGGGTTTACGGCTGGGCAAGCTGTTATGAAGGCTGAGATGAAGAAAGTGGACAAACATGATAAAGCCTGCTCCGAGAATCAACACGTGTTTGTTCCTTTTGCATTTGACACCTTTGGTTCCTTAGCATCTGAAGCTGTGCGCTTCTTGGATCGGGTTCGTAAGATTGTTCGCAGCAATATATCGGCCCCAAGTGGTCATGATTATGTTTTCAGTCGAATAGGGTTTGCTATTCAAANATATTTGAAATTTTTGGAGAGAGATTCATTTGTGTATTATACGTAGTAGTATAGATGATAAAAGAGATGAAATTAAATTTTGTCAAACAACACCGTACACTAGCGTCGCAGAACAATAAAATGCTTATAAAACATAGGCGTAGACCCAAAACATAAGCCAATTTTGGTTTGGTACCTTGGAAATGAAACGTGATAAAAGAAAAAAACATTTATAAAAGTCACGTGACTTGTTCATGCCATTAAAAAGAACATAAACCCCCTATAAAACCCTAGTAGGCTAGTAGGTGATTTCAAGTTTTATAAGCTATTGTCTCCTGCCGCCAGAGGTTTGTTTTTCCCCTTCGCCTGAATTTTTTATTTTGTATTAAGGTAATACTTATATACTTAGCTTATTGTTGTTATGTTGTCATAAAGAATGAATTACTAGAGTTATTATTTTTATTTGTTTTGATGGTTGTTTATTAATGTGTATGATTTCAAACTTGTTACTACTCTTTTAGATAGAGCTGCTACTTTTCTGTTTCTATTATTTAGGAGAAATTGCTAAAATAATACATGAGTAAATATTGGTCATAAAACATGGTCCTCCCTGCGGCCCGCTGATGTTTTGGTTTTTGGATGGGGAGGGGGGAAACATGCTTGTGTGGACCTCACTGGTGTGTCCCCCCTTGTGGATCTTCGGGGTAATGGGTTTACGGCTGGGCAAGCTGTTATGAAGGCTGAGATGAAGAAAGTGGACAAACATGATGAAGCCTGCTCCGAGAATCAACACGTGTTTGTTCCTTTTGCATTTGACACCTTTGGTTCCTTAGCACCTGAAGCTGTGCGCTTCTTGGATCGGGTTCGTAAGATTGTTCGCAGCAATATATCGGCCCCAAGTGGTCATGATTATGTTTTCAGTCGAATAGGGTTTGCTATTCAGAAAGGGGTGGCGGCGCAGCTTGTTGCCCGCTTACCTACCACCTTGATCTAAATATATATTTAGTAATGTGTGGCAAAAACATGGTTAAAGACCTCTCGTGTCCGTCATTTCCGATGTTAGATTTGCTTTGTTTAAGCTTATTTTTGGGCATATGAGCTTATTTGGCTTCTGCTTATGTTTCATAACCCCATTTTTCTGCTATATTAAGGGGGTTTTTGTTTCAGCTTATATACGGGCTTATTAGCTTTTATGAGTTCGGCTTATATAACATAAGCCATAATTCTGTGGCTTATTTTGACAGTTATGGGCTTATATAACACTGACAATGTTATATTAAGCCCATAAGTGTCAAAATAAGCCACAAAATTGTGGCTTATGTTATATAAGCCGAACACCTTATGTTATATAAGCTTAAACAAACACCCCCTAAAGTATGGACTTATGTAAGCCAATAAGTTTATAAATAAGCTGATAAAATGGGATTTGAATATTAGCCGAAAGGAAATAAGCTCATAAGCCCAAAAATAAGCTTAAACAAACACCCCTAATGTGTTATATATTACTTGGTAGAAAACTAAGTTTTAACACTGGACAATATGTAGCCAATTTAAAATGAGTTTCCATTGTGGAAAATATGTTGACGATAGATGAATGTTTACCTCGGTTTAGGTGTTTTGGAAGATATAACAGGAGCTTAATCTTTATAGGACAATTGAATTACAAACTTTGTTTTATTTGAACCGGAATACATGACTTGATTTTTGTAAGGTTATAGCTTGTTTTTATTGTTGCCACCTGTTGCAAACATGTGAATTATGTTTTAAAGACGTTTTAATGAACAAAGCGTTTTGCAGAATTTTTTTGTAAATAGTCAAATAGCAGAACACATACCCACTCCCTCTATTAGTAATGTTTGTTAATTGATGCTTGTTTAATTTGGATGATGTAAATAAATTGGCTGAAACACCTTCAAATCACTTATATGTGTTTCTAACATCGTTTTGATGCAGGTGACAGCTGATCTCACTCATACAAAATGTAGCGAAGGACGGTTGCAGTTTCATTAACCAAACATTGATCAGCATAATGGATATAATAAGCAAACCTGACGAATATGATGATTTTTCCTCCTTTAGCTGTTTACCAGATGATGTTCTTCTCCATGTTATAAGCAATTTATCGGATTTAAAAACCTTATGCCTTTGCAAACTCGTATCCAAACGTTTTCACCGGATTGTCCTTCAAGTAGAGGCCATTTCCTTTACTGATCCCCTTTTAGAGACTCCCAATTTGGAATGGGACACCTCTGCTCCTGATGCTTGGTTAGGGTCCTTTCGGTCAGTAATTTCATCTTTGAATGAGTTTGAAAGAGTGAAGTCTCTATTCGTCCAATTTCCATCTTCCCTTGCTGATAATGGTTTGCTGTTCAAGTGGAAGATTAACTTTGGAAACAAAGTCGACTCATTTATATTTCTGTCACCTAATTCAGTTTACCAAAAGAAGGAATTATATGATAATGCAAATGGGCATGAAGATCATATGGAGTTATGGAAAAGAAACATTCCCATTGCGTTAAGATGTTTGGATCATGCGACGATGAGGATTATCTTGTTGCTTCACCATATTCGTCTCCCATTTCTGGAGAAGGTTTCATTTACTGATTCAGGTAAAAGGGGGAAAGTTTCTATTAGTGGGAAAAATTTTGCTGAGGCGAAGAATGAGCTATATTCACCTTCTAGAACCGTAGGAGAGAAGGTGCGACTTGAAGATAATTGTGCTCGCATGACTAAGTGTTATACTCCGTTGTTGAAGTTGCCGGTTTCAGGGTATGTGATGAAGGGTGTAACTCTTATTTTAATGGAAAGGAAAGATGTCCCACATGACAATGACTGGTTATTGAAGACTGATGATGATTTGGATAATCTTGAAGATGAAGAGGAGGCTGCATACAGTGAAGCTATGAAGGTGATTTTCAAGTCAGTACATAGTGTGACTGATGCAGAGGCTACAATAGCATGAACATTGAAATGGTAATCATCTTCTTTAATAAATGTCTACTTCAACGAATGTTTTTTATGTGTCTGTATCCTTGGTGCCTTGGTTGCTTATCAATGATGAGTTTGCTGGTTACTTTTGGGAAGGATCAGTAAATGAATAAGGAATTTCAGTGGCTACAATAGTATGAGACTAAACTAGGTATTTTTTTAATCAAGATTGTTAACTGAGTCAACAGGTAAAATTTGCGTTGTTTTTGGGAGAAACATTAATACTAAGTTTCGTATCTTGGGTAGTACACTTTTGGTTTGCTATGACTGTGACCTCATGTTGTACAGTTCAACTACAAGTCACTTTGATGTCGCATTTAGGCTGTAACAAAAAAAGCATTTAGATTAAGTTACTGAAAAACATGTGAATGACAACTTTACTGATACAGTTATGTTTCTGTCGGATTGTAAAGTTGCCCAATTTGTCTGATTTTAATTTGGACAAAGAATCAAAGATGATAGAAACTAGTCTTTCAGTTAGTAGGGTAAACTTTATTTGGCTTGATAACTCATTAGTTGCCACTTGCCAGCTACTTGAAGCTAAATCTGGGCAATTTAACATCTGCCTGTGCATTAGCTAATGTTGGTTCAACTAGGGTCTTTACACTAGTACATATTTATAAGTCTTACATTTGAATGTTTACCATTAACTAATGTTGTTTGTGTCTGTATTATTTGGTGACTTGATAGCTTATCGAGCATGAGTGTGCTGGTTCAACTAAGGGTCTTTACACTAGACTAAAGTGTGTTTTGTTATGCTTCCTAAAAAGCGAATGGGTAAATTTGCATTGTTTTTGGGAGAAACCTTTAATGAAAATGTGTTTATGCTGAGGAATGTAAATTTGATTTGCTATGGATGTGATGTCACATTGTAGATTTCAAATACAGGTCACTTTGGTGGCGCTTTTTTATTATAAAGCTTTGAATATAATTAGTTGGGGGAGTGAATGTCAATATTTAAAAATTACTTTGATTGTTTATAATATGGAGTTATGGACAAAGAAGGAAAAAAACTGGTCCTCGATAAACCGTATTTGGCTTGCCTGATTACTCGCTAGCCGCTACTTGAATAAAATCCACCCGTGCGCTACATAAGCGAGAATGTGAGAATTTCTAGAAACATGCATTCTCATGGATTGATTTAGTGTGCATATATATAGTCTCTGTTTCCATGCAGTTGAGATAAGCAATTGAAACATCATTGTGAACAACTTTCGATCACTAGCAGATTACGACTTACGAGCTAAATTAAAAAATGCAAAGTAATTAAATCATAAAAACTTATTTCTTAAAATGTGATAACTCGTCAATATTACAGTATAAGGACCCTTCTCCTCTGCAAATATAGTGTGTTCATGTAATAAGGCAGCAGGTTAAGAATACATAAGATAAAGTTAGCTCAGAGATTGTTGTTAATATGTCTGTGGCTAAAAGATAGTGTCTTTGATGTTTATCAAGTGATATTGTTTAACTTCTTGTTTGATTGATCATTAATGATGTCGGGGCGTTTAGTTTCCTGCTTTCTAGGGTCAGTTCTGGAACCCATCTTTGATGTTGTAAATCGTATTGTATGACACCTACTGAATAATTATTTTGATAGAAAATGCTTTTATGTTGGAACAACTTTTCTAAACGGATCTAATATGGCATGTGAATAACAGGTACTTCAGCACAGGGGAAAGTTTCCGAACTACCATTATACTCGTGATAGGAAGGTGCAAGTTAAGGTAGAGACAAGTCTTAAATCAGAGGTATTAGTAGTAGTAGTAGTATGATAATCTCCTTTGCGGGATGTTGATTGTTGTCAGATCATATGTTGTTAGTAGTTCCCTGTTTGCAAATCTGGGTTAATACGATATGGGAGTTGTTTGCTCCCCCCCCCTTTCCCTAATGGAAGTAAAGTTCTAAGTTTTTGGATGTTTAAATTTTGTTGCTTGTATATCGTTGCTATTTTGACTTTATATATGTGGGTTAGAGTTAATTAGTTGGAACTGATCGTACATGTGTTTCACCAATTGTTGAGATTGAAATGCTTCAGTGTTGTGTTCGGTTTGTAACTAAAGTTCATATCCAGGAATTTCATTTTTTCACAATACCTCTAGATCATTTGTTAGGAAAGCGAAGAACCCACTTTTTGTCAATAAGAGCACTGCTTCCCTCAAAAGACCTCTATCACATTCCTTTTTAAGTTTTATGTATTATATAGAAATTAAACGTATGTTTTCACTAATAAATCATTTATCTCATTTGAGAAATGATATATGCATCGTTTTTACATCATTTTACACAAGGTATGTAAGAAAATGTATAAGACTGTGGCACGTATGCCCAAAAAATGCTGTATACCATGGAAACCCCATAACCATTATGTTTTATTGATGCAGAATCTGTAACAAACTTCTAAACCCTAATGGACCTAAATCATAAGTAACTCATTTCTTAGGATGTAATCACATTTATCGACTCTTAAAAGTTTCTCTTCAGTTACGTTGCATATTAGGATCCTCCACCATTGCAAATGAAATCTGGGACTCCTAAGAATGACTTATAATGCCTTTTTATAGGTACATTGAATGTTAGCTTTGGGTAGGGTTGAATAAGTTGGAAAACTCCTCTCCTTTGAACACATAGGTTGAGGGTCCGATCCTCACTCCCTACAAAAAGGCCGGAGGTCCTCTAGAAACAGCTGCTCTACCTTTGGGTAGGGGTAAGTTTGTCTACATATCACCTCCTCCATACCTCGTGGAAGACGGGATTGGGTTAACGTTGATTTTTATTGAATGTTAGCTTTTAGAGGCTGTTGCTGATATCTCTTTGGTTAAGAGACATTGTTCTTTGATGTTTCCATAACTGATCGCATAACTTTTTGACCATTTAGCTCCGTTGTTAATATCGGGGCGTTTAGCATCTAGATGTCAATGGGTCATTTAGGCAAGTGAAATTTAAAAAAAAAACTCAATATTGCACCATTTAGTCTATGCAACAGAATTAAGTAAACAACTTGTGATAAGAATCAGCATAAATCTTACTTTGGAATCGACTGTGAACTCAGATCTTTGTGGGTGTTCAAGAATTATTACCTTTTATTTAGTATAGGTTATTGTATATTACTTGCTGAATGATTATTTTGATGAATTTGCTTTTGTTTTGGAACACGGTTCTTAGAAAGTCTAATATGCCATGTGAATAACAGGTTTTTGAATGCAGAGAAAATATCCTAACTGCTAAAATTCTCATGATGTAAAGGTTTGTAAAAGTTTTCATCATAGGTGGTATAAGTAGTATCTCCTATATTTACGTTATTTTCCGACATGTTTATCCAAGCTGTACACAACGCTAACTCTTCCGCCGGGTCTATGGAATTCTAGCGTCATCTTTTTCTGATGTCGTGGCTTTCTGACTCCTTTTTTACGGGTGCCACCTCTTCGACAGGAAATTCTTCTTCAACGGGTACGGATGGACCACCCGAACCCTGAGCCGTAGAATAATCTTGAATACAAAAAAACGAATCCATATCTGCATCAGTTGGTCCATCAGTGAGAAGTTTGAGTTTGGTCCATCAGTTGGTTAAACGGCGGTGGTGAATCGTGTAACATTTGCGGACGATACATTTGAGATTGTTGTTGTTGTTGGTTAAAAAGGTTGTTGTTGTTGTTGTGGTTGGTTAAACGGAGGTTGAAACGAATTATTTTGATAATAAGGTTGTTGTTGTTGGTTAAATGGAGGTTGAAACAAATTATTTTGACAATTAGGTGGTTGTTGTTGTGGTTGGTATACGAAACTTGCGGTTTAAAAAGTAATGGTTGGTGAGTGACCGGTCAAATGAAAAATAGGATCCAGGGTGTTGGAAAGTTTGAAACCTTTTTTGGCGTTGAGATTTTGGTGTTTTGGTTTTAGGAGTTTTTGTAGACATCATGTGAGACGAGAAGATTATAGTAAATATTGGTTTAAAATTGTGTATAAAAGAAGTAATGGAGTATTTATAGAGTAAGTTATTTTATTTTATTATTTTTTTTATTTTTTATTTAATTAAAGTGAACTAACGGTCACATTTGTAGCCGTTGGGTGTTTGTTTTTTGTGTCTTCCTCACCAACGACTTGCTCTAAATATCAACCGAGTTCCTTTTTTTTGCCCTAAGACGCGTTGCACAAGCCCTTATGAATGCATCACCCAAGTGGTCGACAGAGATGGACGACCAATGCACTAGGGGTGCTCTAAAGTTTGACTAAAGAGAAAACGAGTCAAACAAAAAAAAATTTAATCAAAATAATTCAGGTTTTCTTTTAACCATAATATAAGCTGTTAACAAGTGACTGAGAAACCAGCCCAACCCGAATCCGCCTGTTTTGACCCGTTACCCTGGACGCCTGGTCTGCCATTACGCTACCTCCACTCTATTTCAATAAAAGAGAGAAATAAAGCTAGCTGCCATGTTTAATTTGACTATCTATTAAAAAAAAAAAAAAAAAAAAAAAAAAAAAAAAAAAAAAAAAAAAAAAAAAAAAAAAAAAAAAAAAAAAAAAAAAANCTTCAGTAGTATACAGAAACATATAAAACTAAGAACATACAAGAAGATGATCTACAAATCCAGCCTCTCTATCCGGTCGAGAGGCCACGAATTGCGATCCAGTTCGAGCGATCGTAGTTTGGGTACGATTCGGTCGGGAAGGGGGAAATTAACAATCCGAATCTCAAACCATCTCATGAAATTGTTATTTTTTTTTTAACTTTAATACAAAAACTTTAGTATGTAAATTATGACTTACGGAAATTTTATAAGTATCAAACTATTTTTTCAATTTTGGCTGTTAGGATTTCTTTTATAACCGTTAGGAATATATTAAGTATTAGGTACATCGTATTGGGGCGATCCCGAATGAACCTACCCCCATCGAACCGAATTTTAGGCACCTAGCGAACCCCGATCCCGATCCTTGATCGCGTACCGGAACGATCCCCGTTCCACGTGACTGTGAATTCCGGTCACTATGCTTCCTGAAAATCTCCATCAACGCTTCACTATATGCAGCCTCTTGTTTATCCTCAAAAGCATCATCATTGTCACTCTTCGTTACCCCACCTGACCTTTAATTATTTTCATTCATCTTGTGATTTGCGTAAAGACAATAATTTACAATTATATCTTTTCATAACTAGCTTTCTAAAAACTAAAATCTGTTCTCGTAAGTTATAATTAACACTTTTTTAATATATAACAAAGTGTTATCTACACCTAGAGATTAAACACAATAAAACTAGGCCAGATTTTATGTATTCAAAAGAACATAATGAAAGTTCAATTTTGTAGCTAACAAGTTGGTATTACCCCATGACTTGCGAGTGGGTTTTACCTCAAATAATTACTAGTATAATATATGATGTAAAAATACATCAAATAATAAGACTGAGTGCGTAAATTTTGTACTTGGTAAAAAATAAAGAGCAGATATTCACACCTTCATAGAATAAAAACAACAAATAATAAGAAAAATATTGGATATCATATATGCCTCCATTATAATAAATAGATAAATGTTATATAAGAAACTACTAATTTACTATGTATATATTTTTATACGCAGAAGGTCCAATGAATGATAAAGCTTCTTGTTATAAGGTTATCACTTTATGTATCAAACTTGTAGACCATGTTATTAAGGGAATTGATTTATACACCCGTAAACTTGTTTGTGTGATTATATCATGTATTTCACCTTGCATGTGTCAAACACGACTTCTCCAAACATACATTGACTAATAAGAGAAACAAATTTTTCTTAAACCCAATGAAACAAGCCCTCCATTGTATAGCGGCGAATAATTATACTTGTGAACTTGTGGTTCTGGTGTTACCTTTGATGAGAGTCATCCCATTAATTTTGGAGGCCCTGTGCCATTAATTTTCGAGGCCATATGACCTTGATCCGGTCACTATGCCTCCTGAAAATCTCCATCAACGCTTCACTATATGCAGCCTCTTCTTTATCCTCAGCCTCTTCTTTATCCTCAGCCTCTTCTTTATCCTCAAAAGCATCATCATTGTCACTCTTCGTAATACCATCATTAATATCACCCATGGGATCATTCCACTGCAGAATATATAGGTTTACCCCCTTCATTAAGTACCCTGAAACCGGCAATTTCAACAAGGGAACATAACAATGCCTTATAACAGATTTTTCAACGATTCCAACTGAGCTTGAAGATATCCGGTCATTCAAATCATCGACTTTTCCCCCACTAAGAGAAACTTTCCCCCTTTTACCTAAGTCAGTAATGACAACATTTTCCAAAGATGGCAAACGAGTAACGTGAAGCAACAACTTAACCCTCATCCTCACATCCTTCAAACATTCCACCACAATGTTAGCGTTGTTTTTAAATAACTCCTGTTTCAGTTCTTCCAGTGCTCCCTGATCACTATTTTCATTAACATTTGATTCCTTGTTATTGCAAACTGAATTCGGAGACAGAAATATAAATGAATTGGGTCTGATTCTGAAGTTAACCTTCCACTTGAACAAAATGTGATTATCAAAGGAAGATGGAAGTTGGATGTGTAGACTTAACACACTGAAATGCCATCAAAGATCCAATTGCAGACCCATAAGACCCTAAACTAGCAGGGTCTACAAGAGGATAAGTAGAGAAAGTGAAGGAAATGGTCTCTACTTGAGAGACAATTGAAGTGAAACGTTTGGAAACAAGCTTGCAAAGGCACAAGGTTTTCAAATCGATTAATTTGTTTAAAATTTGGAGAACAATATCTTCTGGTAAACGACCGAATGAAGAAGAATCATCTTCTGCGCAAAGTTTCTTGACTTCATTCATCTTTTCTGATGATCCTATGTTTGTGTTTATGCAATGTCACCTGAACCACAAACTATGTTAGGAACAAATAGACTGTTATGCGTATTAAAGTATGTCTTTTAGCACGATTAAAGCTATAATTAACAAAAAAACATTAATAAACCCATTAAAGACATTCCTAAGTTCTGTTGAATCACTGTAATAGAAAGCATAACATATACTGATCTTTTTTTATGAAGGGTTGTTTTGGATTGCATAGAAATAATAACATTTTAAGAAAAATGATCAGATTTAAAACAACCTTATAAATGAAGAAAAGCATAAACATATATCTTCATCCAAACTGCATATGAAGTTTGAAATTGCGTTATAGAATGCTTATTACTGAATAAGCAGACAAACAAATGTTATCCAAACTGCAATAGTAACATAATTCGCTAGAGAGGCCACGAATTGCGATCCAGTTCGAGCGATCGCAGTTTGGGTACGATTCGGTCGGGAAGGGAGAAATTAACAATCCGAATCTCAAACCATCTCATGAAATTGTTATTTTTTTTTTAACTTTAATACAAAAACTTTAGTATGTAAATTATGACTTACAAAAATTTTATAAGTATCAAACTATTTTTTCAATTTTGGATGTTAGGATTTCTTTTATAACCCTTAGGAATATATTAAGTATTAGGTACATCGTACTGGGGCGATCCCGAATGAACCTACCCCCATCGAACCGAATTTTAGACACCTAGCGAACCACGATCCCGATCCTTGATCGCGTACCGGAACAATCCCCGTTCCACGTGACTGTGAATTCCGGTCACTATGTTTCCTGAAAATCTCCATCAACGCTTCACTACATGCAGCCTCTTCTTTATCCTCAAAAGCATCATCATTGTCACTCTTCGTTACCCCACCTGACCTTTAATTATTTTCATTCATCTTGTGATTTGCGGAAAGACAATAATTTACAATTATATCTTTTCATAACTAGCTTTCTAAAAACTAAAATCTGTTCTCGTAAGTTATAATTAACACTTTTTTAATATATAACAAAGTGTTATCTACACCTAGAGATTAAACACAATAAAACTATGCCAGATTTTATGTATTCAAAAGAACATAATGAAAGTTCAATTTTGTAGCTAACAAGTTGGTTTTACCTCAAATAATTACTAGTATAATATATGATGTAAAAATACATCATAAATAATAAGACTGAGTGCTTAAATTTTGTACTTGGTAAAAAAATAAAGAGCAGATATTCACACCTTCATAGAATAAAAACAACAAATAATAAGAAAAATATTGGATATCATATATGCCTCCATTATAATAAATAGATAAATGTTAGTATATAAGAAACTACTAATTTACTATGTATATATTTTTATACGCAGAAGGTCCAATGGATGATAAAGCTTGTTGTTATAAGGTTATCACTTTATGTATCAAACTTGTAGACCATGTTATTAAGGGAACTGATTTATACACCCGTAAACTTGTTTGCGTAATTATATCATGTATTTCACCTTGCATGTGTCAAACACGACTTCTCCAAACATACATTGACTAATAAGAGAAAAGTTCAATATAGACCCCAAATTTTTCTTAAACCCAATGAAACAATTAGAGCCCTCCATTGTATAGCGGCGAATAATTATACTTGTGAACTTGTGGTTCTGGTGTTACCTTTGATGAGAGTCATCCCATTAATTTTGGAGGCCCTGTGCCATTAATTTTGGAGGCCATATGACCTTGATCCGGTCACTATGCTTCCTGAAAATCTCCATCAACACTTCACTATATGCGGCCTCTTCTTTATCCTCAAAAGCATCATCATTGTCACTCTTCATAATACTATCATTAATATCACCCATGGGATCATTCCATTGCAGAATATATAGGTTTACCCCCTTCATTAAGTACCCTGAAACCGGCAATTTNTCACTATGCTTCCTGAAAATCTCCATCAACACTTCACTATATGCGGCCTCTTCTTTATCCTCAAAAGCATCATCATTGTCACTCTTCATAATACTATCATTAATATCACCCATGGGATCATTCCATTGCAGAATATATAGGTTTACCCCCTTCATTAAGTACCCTGAAACCGGCAATTTCAACAAGGGAACATAACAATGCCTTATAACAGATTTTTCAACGATTCCAACTGAGCTTGAAGATATCCGGTCATTCAAATCATCAACTTTTCCCCCACTAAGAGAAACTTTCCCCCTTTTACCTAAGTCAGTAATGACAACATTTTCCAAAGATGGCAAACGAGTAACGTGAAGCAACAACTTAACCCTCATCCTCACATCCTTCAAACATTCCACCACAATGTTAGCGTTGTTTTTAATTAACTCCCATTTCAGTTCTTCCAGTGCTCCCTGATCACTATTTTCATTAACATTTGATTCCTTGTTATTGCAAACTGAATTCAGAGACAGAAATATAAATGAATCGGGTCTGATTCTGAAGTTAACCTTCCACTTGAACAAAATGTGATTATCAAAGGAAGATGGAAGTTGGATGTGTAGAGACTTAACACACTGAAATGCCATCAAAGATCCAATTGCAGACCCATAAGACCCTAAACTAGCAGCGTCTACAAGAGGATAAGTAGAGAAAGTGAAGGAAATGGTCTCTACTTGAGAGACAATTGAAGTGAAACGTTTGGAAACAAGCTTGCAAAGG
Source organism: Artemisia annua (assembly GCA_014162995.1). Lineage (NCBI taxonomy): Eukaryota > Viridiplantae > Streptophyta > Magnoliopsida > Asterales > Asteraceae > Artemisia > Artemisia annua. The sequence continues at coordinate 107,863 of LBNU01025711.1, read as the reverse complement.
CACAAGGTTTTCAAATCGATTAATTTGTTTAAAATTTGGAGAACAATATCTTCTGGTAAACGACCGAATGAAGAAGAATCATCTTCTGCGCAAAGTTTCTTGACTTCATTCATCTTTTCTGATGATCCTATGTTTGTGTTTATGCAATGTCACCTGAACCACAAACTATGTTAGGAACGAATAGACTGTTATGCGTATTAAAGTATGTCTTTTAGCACAATTAAAGCTATAATTAACAAAAAAACATTAATAAACCCATTAAAGACATTCCTAAGTTCTGTTGAATCACTGTAATAGAAAGCATAACGTATACTGATCTTTTTTTATGAAGGGTTGTTTTGGATTGCATAGAAATAATAACATTTTAAGAAAAATGATCAGATTTTAAAACAACCTTATAAATGAAGACAAGCATAAACATATATCTTCATCCAAACTGCATATGAAGTTTGAAATTGCATTATAGAAAGCTTATTACTCTAGAATAAGCAGACAACCAAATGTTATCCAAACTGATTGTCTGTGTTCAAAACACCCTGAATAAGCAGTTAGCGGGGTGTTTGGGTGAGCTTATTGCATTCTTGAAACTCAAAAAGCTGTTTAAAATACCCAAACAACCTATGGCTTGATAGCTTACTTGTGTCGAATAATCGCTTCTTAAAAGGCCAACTTTGAGTTGCTTTTTCTAAAAAAACTTATTTAGCTGATAAGGTAATAAGCAAATGCTGTTTAACATAAGCTTACCCAAACACCTCGAAAAAAACACTGGAAAACAACTTTGCAAAGGCATAATGTTTTGTTTTGAAAAACAATTAAATTGTCAGATTTTTCGATTCATTCATGTTCCAGTTATAACCTAATTAAACTAAAACTAACATTAACAAAACAAGTTGCAATCGCAGGGTGAATAAGGTGTTAAAACACAGTGAATAAGGTGTTAGCATTGTGTTTGGGTAAGCTTATTGCATTCTCAAAACTCAATAAGTTGTTATTTGTTAACATAGAGGTTAATAGCTGATTTGTATCTTTCTAAAAGATCTTATATTTAGTTGTTTAACATACATAAGCTTACCTAAACACACCCTTAACCACACAACCCTATACACCCCCCTAATAACTTATTAAATAAGCTGGTGCAAAATAGTAATAACTACTCATCACTTAAACAAAATACATGATTAGGTACCATCAAAATATATGCTTATAAAAAAAGGAAATAAAAAGAAATTCATAACACCCCTTAAATAAAACATTATAACAGATATTCAAAAAACACAATTACAAGAAGGAGAAAACAATCCTCCAGCGAGGTGCAGTCACCGGCGACGATTGCCTTTTTAAAATCGCCACAAGTAATAATAAAGGGTTTAGACTTTAGTCGTTCTCTTCTTCTTATTATAGTGTCACGTGAAAATCACGTGAGTTTGGCTTTTACCTACTCTTTTGGATAAAAACAATTCTTTCTTTCTTTATTTTTATAAAGCTTAGCAAAAGAAATAGGTATTTGGTCATACGAAAATAAAATAAAATATTTTACGATCAGGAAATCGTTAAGTGACAATAAATATATTATAATGATTAGGTACCATCAAAATATACGCTTATAAAGAAAGGAAATAAAAAGAAGGAGAAAACAAACCTCCAGCGAGGTGCAGTCACCGGCGACGATTGCCTTTTTAAAATCGCCAAAAGTAATAACAAAGGGTTTAGACTTTAGTCGTTCTCTTCTTCTTATTATAGTGTCACGTGAAAATCACGTGAGTTTGGCTTTTACCTACTCTTTTGGATAAAAACAATTCTTTCTTTCTTTATTTTTATAAAGCTTAGCAAAAGAAATAGGTATTTGGTCATACGAAAATAAAATAAAATATTTACCATCAGGAAATCGTTAAGTGACGATAAATATATTATCGCGACGGAATTTTTTTATTTTTCAGTAGTTGGGCACTTCGATAAATACTTTTAACAAAAATAATAAAAAAAAGATTTTCGGTTTATTATATGGGTATTTAATATTAAACAATACAAAATTACATGTGATTTGTCATGTGATTTTTAAGTTACAAATCATAAATTACTTGTGATTTCACATACCAAATGTGATTTTTCATAACTTAAATTTCAACACCTAAAAAGAAAAGTCGAAAAAAATTTCATGAGTTCATCGAAAGTAAATAGAAGCTTCCTCTAATAAAAGATGAGTTTATGCTCGGCCTGGTGGCGTAGTCAGTTTTATTTAATGGAAAAATGTTTGTGAGATATTTAATTTTTTAAAAAAAGGATGTAGTGTGTTTTCTCATTCTTGATTTGAAAAAATGCAGCGGCTATGAACGTCATACTCTTGGTCGTGTATCTAAATTCTCACCATGAATTTCTGCTACAACAACAAAAGTTACCAAACAAAAAAAAATACAAATGAGTTGTCTTTTTTTTTTTTTTTTTTTTTTTTTTCATTTTTTTAAATCCCAATCACTGAATCACACATAACCAACTCAATTTTGTAGATGTTTGTTAGACATTTTGTGGTTGTAGCAAAACTCATTCAAATTATACTAGACGAATACCCGTGCAAAGCAACAGTGTATAACGGCAAATAATTATACTTGTGAACTTGTGGTTCTGGTGTGACCCTTGATGAGGGTCATCCCATTGATTTCGGAGGCCCTGTGCCATAATTACAAGTACGTTGCATTGCTCGAAAATTTTGAACATATTCACCAACAGACCAAAAGGTTAATTTTCAGATGGGAAATATTGACGTTTGTGATATTGAAATTTATTGTATTCCAGTAATGAATATATTTAGGTAGTTTGAATATAAGTTGTTTTATTAGATCAATATATGGTAATTGGTCAACGTTGATTAAAGTTTCATCTTATTTTGTGGCATTTAAGTTGCATTGATTTTTTAAGTTTTCAAGAATTTCAAATTTTTAAAAAAGAGACGTACACTCTTTATATGTACTAAAGATATACGTCAAAGGTTATTAGCCGGTAACTCGGTATATTATTTCTAAATGGTTAAATGGTAAGATGCTTTAAAGTCTTCAGAAGAGATTATAGTTCGGACATTACTGGTTGAACAACTTGAGATAGTCAGACAAAAATTTAGAAAAGTCACATGAATATCGGTTAAGTTGCATATATATCACAGTAAAAAAAAACTCGCTTATTTGGATAACTTGGACAGGAATTCTTCTCCATTTTAGGAATTTTAATTATTACTTCTACTCCAATGTTTATTCTAGATTTACGTAAAGAAAGTTGGCCATGTGTTACTGATGTAATTCATGTGAGCTGCGTTTTGTTTTAGCTAAGCTACCAGACGATAATAAATGAGTTAGGGTCAGTTATATACAGTTTTCGAGACCGTGTTCGAGTTGACACTTAACCCATTTCGAGACCGTGTTCGAGTTAACATTACGACCCATTTCACCTGATTAACTCATGTAACACATTTAATTGTCAACCCATTTTAAAAACAAGTAAAGTGGATCGTGTTCATCTTATGTATAAACAGGTGAGCCTTGACAAGTCTGACTGATTACTTAAACCGATCATGTTAGTGTTAGGCTGTGTTTGTTTTTTTATTTTTGCCTCTTAACAGCCTCTGAATGGGCAAAATGTCTGAATCGGTCAGACATTTTGCCGTTCAGACCGTTTGTTTTTTTTTTCCGTTCAGATGCAGTTAGATCTTAATGGTCAAGACTTGAGAGGGGTGTCTTAACGCGTCTGAATGCCTCTTGTTGACACAAAAAGTAACCAAAAAAAAAAATCTCGTTCAAACATAATTTTTTTTTCCCGTTCAGATGCGTTCAGATTCAGACATTTACACCTCAGATTCAGATTCAGATGTGCGGTTCAGATTCAGATTCAGACCCTCTAAAAAAACAAACACCACCTTAGAGTTTTCCATCCCGTCAAACCGTGAATCGGAACCTGCCTACAAATAATTGTGTTTCCTTAGCTTTTGCCTTTAACTTATGTATTAGACCTTATGAGAGTATGTTACGCAACATGAGACATTTGAAAGAGTACATTATGTACGTTTCCTAAGCCTTTGCCCATTTTCATCCGTTTTTTTTTTCATTTTCATACGTTTTTGTCTGTTTGTATTCGTTTTCAAAAATGTATGAAAACGTATAAAGACAGATAAAAATGTATGAAAACGGACAAAAAGTAAGAAAAGCGGATGAAAACGTAAAAAAAAATGAATAAAAACGTATGAAAACGAAAAAAAACGTAAGAAAAATGGACAAAAATGTAAGAAAAACAGATGAAAACGTAAGAAAAATGGACAAAAATGTATGAAAACGGGCGAAAACATATAAAAACAGACAAAAAACGTAAGAAAAACGGTAAGAAAATGGGCGAAAATGTATAAATACAGACGAAAACGTACAAAAAGAGACAAAAACATATGAAAACAGAAAAAACGTAAGAAAAACGGACTAAAACGTAAGAAAAACGGATGAAAATGGGCGAAAACGTATAAAAACGAATGAAAATGGACAAAAACGTATGAATACGAAAAAACCGTAAGAAAAAAGAACAAAAAACGTAAGAAAAACGGACAAAAACGTATGAAAACCAAAATTTGAGTTAAGTATAAACAGTCGTTAGTATAAAGGACCAACGGTGCAAATGTTTGTTGAAACGGTCATTAAAGGACTAATGTGCAAAAGGACTAACAGAAAAAACTAACGACAGTTAGTCTGAGGGACCAAACCCGTTATGGGTCGCAACCTCGGGGAGAGGATCCGTTAAAAAAAAGTATAAGGACCATTTCCGTTAACCCGGGTGACCACAGGGACCATTTTGAAATTCTCTCAAATTTAAATAAATGAAAAAAGTTGACAAAAACCGAATCTGCTATGTAAGGGGAACTCTATAAATTGAATCTCTGTATGATAACAGAAGCAACCCCACATTATGAACTATGAAGAGATGTTATGTAGCCAACATTAACAACGATGGAAAAAAGGAAAATAGATCGATAGTTGAGAGTCAAAAAAAATTTACATGAAGTATCAAAAACATATTTACATAGGATAATTACTAATTTACTATATAGAAACTGTGACTGAATTTTTTTGATTGACAATTGTTCCTCTTTTGCAAGATTTCTATGGTTCTAATAAAGAGAACCAAAGTGTATTTTCAATTAAAAAAAAAAAAAACCGTTTTGACCTGTTATCCAATACGCCTGACCCTCCAACTTTGCCACCTTTACTCTTCTAACGAAAGATAGACAAGACCGGCCCGTGTCACTAGCACGTGTCTGATGAGTCACTAGAACGTTTGTCGATGAATGTCAATCACAAATTGAAAATCTACCTAGTAAGTTTAATTTCATATCTGAGTTTAAGACAGTCAATTACTATTTAAAAGCTGAATAGAATCAGCTTTTAGTTAACAACTTGATGTCAATTTTCTTACTCAACGAGTCAAAGAAGACACATGTCAACAACAATCACTAAGCTGATATGCATTAGTGTGGATAAACACATAGAAATAATAGCTTACCACCCTATCCTCTTGATCCGGCCTCTGTGATTCTTAAAAATTTCCATCATTGCTTCACTATAGTCTTTATCTTCAAAATCATCATCACTCTTCGTGAATCTATCAAACAGATCATCTGGGTGATCACTCAAATCAAATAAATATAGATAAATGATGAGTGCGCAAACACTCATCATTTTTGGTCAATTCTGAAACGCAAAACATCTGAAAACACGCAAAATCACATCAAAATGATGAAAATATCCAAGGATCGTGTTTTATGTGTCTCAAATGCAAAATGTTTAAAAACAAATGAAAAACGAGCAAAGTTTGCAGAATTGGCAGTTTTAGTCCCCCAACTTTCAAAGATTGTCAAAATTAGTCCCTGGTCAAAATATTTCAAAGAAAAGTCAACTTAAGTCCTTGGAAAGTTAAAAATGTTCAATATTGATCCTTGGATAAAAGTTTTATGGAAATGGCAAAACAAACCCCTCAACTTTGGAAATTAGCAGTTNACCAGTCAAAGACCAAGAGGGATGCAAATGGAAAGATCATCAAATATAAAGCACGATTAGTGGCAAAAGGATATGTACAAGAACAAGGAATAGACTTCGATGAAGTATTTGCACCAGTTGCACGGATAGAGACAATTCGTTTGATATTAGCATTAGCAGCATATCATGGATGGCAAGTACATCACCTAGATGTAAAATCAACATTTTTACATGTCGATTTGAAGGAAGAAGTCCATGTTACACAACCCGAAGGATTTATTCAACAAGGAAATTCAGGGAAAGTCTACAAGCTAACTAAAGCATTGTATGGCTTAAGACAAGCACCACGAGCTTGGAATGTGAAACTTGATCAAACCTTAAAGTCATTAGACTTTAAGAAATGTAATCTCGAACAAGCAGTTTACACGAAGAGAAGCAAAACGTCTACACTTATAGTTGGGGTCTACGTTGATGACTTGATAATCACCGGCACTCCAAGGAAGGAAATAGAATTATTTAAATCCCAGATGAAAGATAAATTTGAAATGAACGACTTAGGATTGTTAGCTTATTACCTTGGGATAGAAGTTACTCAGACAGGATGAGAGATTACAATCAAGCAAACATGTTACATCAACAAGATCTTGAAAGAAACAAGTATGATGGAAAGTAATGACACGAAGATACCAATGGATCCCGGTACTAAGTTGGTCAAGGCGGAAGATGGAAACTCAGTTGACGCAACTTATTACAGAAGCTTAATTGGAAGTCTCAGTGATGAGTGCTCAAACACTCATCATTTTTGGTCAATTCTGAAACGCAAAACATCTGAAAACACGCAAAATCACATCAAAATGATGAAAATATCCAAGGATCGTGTTTTATATGTCTCAAATGCAAAATGTTTAAAAACAAATGAAAAATGAGCAAAGTTTGCAGAATTGGCAGTTTTAGTCCCCCAGCTTTCAAAAATTGGCAAAACTAGTCCCTGGAATCTACAAAAGTGGAGTTTTATGATTTAAGGTCCTTGAAATGTTTTAAGTTATCAAAAATGGTCCTTGAGTGAAATTTTGGAAAAATGGCAGTTTTGGTCCCTGAACTTTGGGAAATTTACAAAATTGGTCCTTGGGTATTTAAAAAGTGGAAAATGGAATTTTGGTCCTTGTTTTATTGGTATATGGCAATATTGGTCCTTGTGAGAATTTTGGAAAATGCACAAGTTCAGTCCTTTGGGTTTGGTCAAATTACATTTATGGTCCTTGTGTTAATAACAAAACCAAACGGACCCGTTATCTTTTTATAAACCCAAATCTAATCCTAACCACTATCCAACCCAAGCCCCTTTTCCACCCTAGCCCAATCCCTACCTGAGGCCCAACAACAAAACAACCCAACCCCCCTTTCATAATATATCACCTCCCATTTTTTATAAACTCCCACCCCAGTCAAACCTTTGACTCATCTCCTTCTTCCCAACCCACGTGAAGGCTAAACCCAGTACACCTTCCTCCATTCCTCCACCTCAATTCCACCTCACCTTGTCTCCCCAACCCCAACTACATCCAAGAATCATTAATTGCTCCCCAAAACCCTCCAAGCAATCCCAACTGCCATTTGACAAAATTGGCGCCAAAAAGGAATTTTGAAGGCCAGGATCATTTGAAGCCAATCCAATGGCTATAAAGTGATGGGAAAAGTTCAGAACACTGTGAGGAACCCTAATTGTGGCATATAAGAAGAAAAAGATGCAAAGGGCAGCTATCTAGTTTTTTACTTAGTTTATTTTATATCGTTTTTTATAACTTTTACTTTTCCAGTGTAATTTTCAGTTTACAAGTAATGTAGCAAGTATTTTTAGTGTAATTTGAACTTATTTCACAAATTAATTCCAGTGTTTCACAACTTTTCAGTTTATGCATTTTTTGTCTAAAATTTCTCAAAATATGTTGTTGTTGTTGTTTATAAGCTGAAGCTATGGACTCTTAGGGACACTTAAGCTCCTAGAAAGCTTTCAAAGGCTTTTAGTAATTCTTAAAATCAGTTTAGGATAAAAAAGCTAAAATACAACAAAAAATATTCAAAAAAAAAATATACAAGAAAATAAAAGAAAAATCAAAAAGAGGAAGATTGAAGAAAGAAAGATGGTGATTGTTGATGGCAGTGGGTTAGTGACTTCATGGGAAGTCTATAGGATGATCTAAGGTTCTGGGTTTCATGGTCTAGCTTGAAAGCTCATTGTAAGGTTCATTTTCAATATTTTTCCATCTTCACTGTACCTAGTTTACTTGTTCTTGATTCTGTGATTTTATGCCCATTTAGTGTATTTGAGTAAGATTGAGGTTTAAAATTCAGTGTTTGTTTGTTAATTTTCATTGTTGCTAGTAATTGAATAAACTGCCCATTTTAGTCTACTAGTGATTTTTAAGTATTTGTTGTTAAAAGTGTTGTTTGTGGATCCATTTCAGCTTATTACATTAGATTACATGATGTGTAATTAATCTCTTGGCCTGAATCAGTGTATTATCTTGAAAATCTCAAAATCACCTCATTAAAGGAGTGTTTGGATTTGTAGGATTTAAGAAGCTAGTGTGATTTCCAGTAGTTAAGAATTGTTTGGAATCTTTCTTATGGCAAAATTAGTGTAGGAAAACCATAAAAATAGTAGTTCATTAGTTAAAAAGTCAAATCTCTCTTGTATCTCAAATGGTGGTTCACTGTTGGATTGATTCAGTTGCATAACCCTCTCAATTGGTTCACAAGTAGTTAAGATAGCTTATTTCAGCCTCATTTTCATTAAGAACCTCATAATCAGTCATTAGGATCAAGTAGAAATTCACCAAAGTCAAAGCTTCATAGAAAATCAAAAAGTCAAAAAAGCAAGGCTGCAGTTTTTGAATTAAAATTGGAATTTCATTTAAGCTTCATTATTTGGATTCATCATCTGGGATCTTGGGAATTGGATATTTGGTTGGTGGTCTTTAACTAAGATTTTTGTGAATTTTTGATAAGCTCATCTAACTGCTTATTTGGACCTAAACTTAAGCCCTTTTTCTGTGTACCTCCCCTGCACCAAAGTTTGGACAGATTTTCAGTTGGCTATTTCTTGGTCAATCTTTGACCATTTGGTTTGATTTTTGATGTTTTAGATAGTCCTTTAGGTTGTCTTGTAGGTTGTATAAGTAGTTTGGTCTGTTGTGCTTATATCAGTGCTTATTTGAAGCCATCTTTTGGCCTACTTTTAACTGCATACTGATTTATACTCAGTATTCTGAGTGTGAGTGATTGTGTTCTTCCTTGATCTTAGCTGTTGTTATTGTCATTATTGTTGTTATTAGTTGCTATTATTCTTGTTGATTAGATTCTTCAGTCATTTTTGAGCTTATTGGCTTAATAAGCCATTTGCTTATTTTTGTTGTTGTTCTTGTTGATTCTGTTGCATGGTGTTCTTGCTATGTTCTTGTTGATTTTATTATTGTTGAAGCTTGTTGCTGTTGTACTTGTTGAAGGGAATAAGCCTCAAGCTTATTGGAAGCTTTTGGGCTTAATCCCCTTAACTGTTTTGAGCTAGAAAGCTCATAATTCCTCAAAAGCTCACTGCCACAAACATAAGCCTCAATTAAGCTCATTTTCTAGTTTCACAAAGTTTGTTTTTACAAAAATCTCTCATTTTCAGTTGTAGATTAGATTTGTAAAAAGAAAAATCAAAAATCATCAATTTAAATTTAGTGATAGCTTCTATTTAATAGAAGTTATTTTATTTTTATTTTTCTTTTTAAATTTTTATTAAGAAAGTACTTNATCCCCTTAACTGTTTTGAGCTAGAAAGCTCATAATTCCTCAAAAGCTCACTGCCACAAACATAAGCCTCAATTAAGCTCATTTTCTAGTTTCACAAAGTTTGTTTTTACAAAAATCTCTCATTTTCAGTTGTAGATTAGATTTGTAAAAAGGAAAATCAAAAATCATCAATTTAAATTTAGTGATAGCTTCTATTTTATAGAAGTTATTTTATTTTTATTTTTCTTTTTAAATTTTTATTAAGAAAGTACTTGTTTTTATAATTTTCCCAGATTCCTAGTATTTTAAAGTATTTGTAGAAATTTTCTTATAATTTTCACTTTTCATCTAGTAATTATTAGAATTAATTTAGTTTAATTAATAATTAGTTAATTAAATAATTTTGTTAAATTTTGTTAAACAGTAGCATGTTTTTATATTTTTCCTAGATTCTACATAAATTTTTTAGTTTCCAGTAATTTCCCTAGAATTTCTACTGTTAATTAGGTATTTACAATAATTAAATTAGTTTAACTAGTTTTTAATTAATAATTAGATAATTAATTTCTAAAATAGTTTTTTATAACTTTTAGGAACTTTTTGTAATTGTTAGGACTTCTGTAATTGTTAGGTAATTTTAGAAAATATTTTCATAATTTTATAAATTAGTTTAGTATTTATTTTAATTTAACTGAGTTTAATTAGTAATTAGTAATTAATTAATAATAATTAATTAAAAAGTAAAAAATATATATATATATATATATATTTTCTTTTTCTTAAAATTTTCTTTTATCATTTAGATTGTAGAAATATGTTTTTCATATCCTAGGCATTTTCAGATTCCTATTTTCACTTTTATTTTCGTACGTAGACGTTTTTATAAACGTATACGTATATTTTTAGATCTGTAAACGTTTGCATTTTTCAGTGATCAATTGTAGTGTTTGTTTACCATTTTCATTCATAATCTCCTAGTTTAATTTAAATCAATCTCACTTTCCCAATTCCGTTTCAAAATCACTTGATCTCATCCGTTTTCGATACAATTCACTCCTCGTCGGGATTTAAACGACCCGAGGAATTCCTATACTCTCCTTGGTGCATTGAGTCCTTAAATGGCTTGACTTTAGTTGACCAATTACTTGGTTGACTTTTGTTGACTGTTTCTGGGCCAATCAAGACCCGCGAATGCTTAGCCATAATCATTTTTAAAGATTATTTTGGTTAAGGGAGACAAGCTAGGGCTCAACACGCCCGGATCAAGTCAAAATTTTTATTCTCACTCTTACCTAGTAGGAAAGTCAAACGCGGTGTCAAAACTTTTATTCTATTTTTGCATAATTTTTAATTTTTTTTTTCTTTGGAATTTTTCAAAATTTTTCAATTTTTTTTGGATTTTTGAGGANCAATAAACCCCCTTCATGACGCACCGTGAAACTGGTAATTCCAACAATGGCACGTAACACTTATTTATCCTACAGTCAGTAAGGAGATACACCCCTTTCTGATTCATAGATTCATAGGAAGGTATCCAGCTACTCAACTCAGCAACTTTTGCCCCACTAAGAGAAATTTTGCCCCTTTTATTTGAATCAGTGATGGAAACCATTTTCAACAACGGCAAACGAATAACGCGAAACAACAAGCAAATCCTCATCATTACATCCTTCAAACATTCCTTCAACATGCCAAATGTCTTAATACCTACCTTCATATCTTCTTCTTCTTCTTCTTGGTGACCATCTTCATTAACATCCAATTCCTTCTTATGGTAAACCAAATTCGGTGACAGAAATAAAAATGATACCGGTCTGATTTTGAAGTTAACCTTCCACTTGAACAAATTGTGACTATCAAAGGAAGATGGAACTTGAATACTAATAGACTTTACTCTTTCAAACAACATCAAAGATTCAATTGCAGCCCACCGCAAACTGGAAGGGCTAGCAAAAGAATCAGTAGAGCAAGTTATAGAAATGACGTCTACTTGAGAGACAATCAAATTGAAACGTTTGGAAACAAGCTTGCAAAGGCATAGGGTTTTCAAATTGAATAATTTGTTTAAAATTTGGAGAACGACATCTTCTGGTAAACGACCAAAAGAAGAATCGTCTTCTGTGTGAAGTTTCTTGATTCCATTCATTCTTCAGATGATCCTGTGCTTTGGTTTATGTAGTGTCACCTGAACCATATAGTCTATGTTAGAGACAACTCTGTTTGGCATAGCTAAAACTTTGATTAACAGCAATAAAACAAGTTGAAATTGGAGGAAATAGTAAGACTGGACATGCTCTATTATATATGGAACGTTCAAACCATTTAAAGAGCATAAATAAACAAAACTATCAAACAAGTAAAAATCAAAAGTGACATACTTATATACAGAAGCATACATTTATATTTTGAAACAGTACAGTTGATATTTTAAATCCAACATAAATTATTTAGTTTGTCAATACAGATGAAGACAGCCATAAACATATTTTTTCGTCCAAACTGCTTATAAAGGAGATTGAGATTACTTATTTAAAAAATTCATAACTCTAAAAAACGCAGACAAACAAATGCCATACACACCACTTACGTGTTTAAAACACCATAAATACATATTCTTCTGAAAACTAAATAGGCACTTAGCAAAATATTTGGATAAACTTGTTGAGACAGCTTATCAGCTTATTGATTATCTAGACACAACAAGCTAATTTGAATACCAAAACAACTTATTGCTAAATAGCTTATTTGTAATCGCTTCTTGAGAAGCCAACTTTGAGGTGCTTCTCTAAAAGATCTAATTTAGCTGATCAACACACGCAGTTATACATATAATGAAGAAGAATCGTAGTAATGTTAAGAAAACAAGCTGCAATTGCAGGAGATAGAAACAAAACTATTTAGCAATTAAATAACAGAAACGAAATTTGTAAATATAACATATAATGCTGTTTTTAAGTTTTTCTTTCAAGGGGGGTTGTTTGGGATTACGATATAAACAAATGTAGCTCATCTGCAGAAGCATGTACATAATCAGATATTAATTTAAGCTGATTCACTCTAAGGGCATAGTTATAACTTTGTATCCAACATATAAAACTAGTTTGGAAAAAAAAAATGTGTTTAAAACAGTGTGAATAAGATGTTAGCAGGGTGTTTAGGTAAGCTTATTGCATTCTCAAAACTCAATAAGTTGTTAACATACATACGGGTTAATAGCTGTTTTGTATCTTCATGAGATGCCAGCATTGAAGTGCTTTTCTCGAAGATCTTATTTAGTTGTTTCACATAAGCTTGCTTACCCAAACACACCCTTAACAACGCAAACCCCTTAATAAACTAAATAAGCTTGTGTAAGAAAGCACCCCCTAAATAAGCACTCCCAAACCAAACCCTCAAAATATATGTATCATATTAAAAAAAAAAAAAANTACAAGATGAAGAAAACAAACCTCCGGCGAGGTGCAGTCACCGGCGATGATTGCCTTTCCAAAATCGCCAGAAGTTATAAAGGGTTTAGGGATCGTTTTCTTGTTCTTATTATAGTGTCACGTGTAGGTCACGTGAGTTTGGCTTTTACGGTTTACCGACACTTTGGGGATTTTATTATTTTTTTTATTTTTATTTTTTTTCTCTTCCTTCTTCTTCTTCTCCGTAAAGAGTAAATTACAAAAAATTACATGTGGTCTCTCTTTTTTGCACTCTCGGCACTTTCAAACTTTAATTACAAAAAATGTAATTGATGTTCATCTTTTGTTACAAAGAATGCCATTATGACTAAGACCCGTTATAAAATAATCCCGTGAATGACCCTCACGTGCGTTCCACGTGAGGGTAATTTAGTCATTTCGCTTTTCCCGCCTATTTCCCTCACCCACCTGGATTGTGTACATTCCCAAGAAACCCTTTATTTTGTTTTTCATCGAGACACTGTACCATTTCATTTTTCATCCTTAAGTTTTCAAAATCACCAACTAAAATCACTGGATCGAACATGGTTAGACCTCTTTGTTGGCAGATTAGAGCTCACAGTTCCACGATTCATATCTTGGGCTCGTTTGTGGTAAGATTTGTTTCCTTTTGATTTTTAGTTTTATTTTTTTTCGAATGAAAACTTATGAACATGCGATATAGTATGTGTGAAAAGTAGGTTACGTTGAATATCAAAATGTTATGTTTGTATATTGTTTATGGGTTTCTTGACACTTTGTTTTTTCTCTCTAGATTCTTAGAAAAACTTTTTACGCTTAAAATACACCACAATATGGTGAGTTTAGTAATAAATCAATTACCAAAACAGTCAAATACCATAGGAGATGTCAATTCTCGACACTATTTCATGGTCTTACGAAAATCGACATAGCGAGAATTTCCTTTTGCTCGCCATCTTGCTTCGCTCGCCAACCAATACGTGGACAACTATGGGCCGGTCAAAAAATGAAGTCACGAGCAAATTCAGTTGCTCTTCCTTATCTTTTGCTCGCCCTTTTCTTTCATTTTAAAGAAACATGACTTCTTTTTTCTTAACAAAATCTATTTTTCTTGGCCTCAAGTAGCCTAATATGATACAAAATGAGATTATTCAAGTGGGCCTTTTTCTGAATAAAGAACCAATTGTCCGATACGTGTTATACTTAGACGTTGCATGCATTAATCAAATGTATACGTGTGATCAAAATGCATGCATGGTTTCTATCTATACAATAATACAACCATGCAACGTTTGATACAATATCATTAGACAATGTGTGATCATATTGTGCTATATCATAGCAACTTAATATTCACCATCATACTTTGCATTCCCAACACACAGCAATGCATCACTTCTTCCTTCAATCTTGTAAGCCAAACTCTCACACACTTCGCAAGATAACTCGTCAAGTAACTTGCTACATGTATCTTTGAAGAGCAAATTTGCAAGACTAAGTTTATGAAACACCGATCCCTTTTAGTAAGATTTCTAGCCATGGTAAGTTTCGATCTCTAAAATTGCAAAAATGATCGATGTTGAGCCTAGATTTGATATGTTCACCCCCTCATTCTCGCCGATTTCAAAAGACAAGACAATGATGTGGTGCTAAAAGACAATGAAGTTAACCAAATGAGCCTAGCTCAGATGGCCACCCAATTTGGGGGAGGTTTTACCCTCCTAGGCAAGGTCTCAAGTTCGAGTCTTGTCTAGGGCGATAGGGGTTTCCTCTCGTGTGTGTAAAGGGAAAGGTGCTATTGCCTTCTGGGCTGGACCAACCTGGTTGTGTGGGCTCGCTACGCCTTCTGGGCTAGGGGCCATGTAGCCACAAATTGCCGTTCAAAAAAAANGTTAGAGAGAAAAGCGTTGCTCGCCCCCTCATTCTTGTCGATTTCAAAAAACAAGAAAATGATGTGGTGCTAAAAGACAACGAAGATAGCGAGAAAAGCCTTGCTTGCCCCTTTAAAGTGCTAGACGACAATGGGCATAGCGAGAAACACTTGCTCGCACCCGTTTGCTCGCTATGTTGATTTATGTAACACTGCTCCCGATGGTTCATTTTGGTAGTCCGTATTCAATAGTGGTCATTTAAAAAATTCTCACTTATTGTTACAAGAAAAGGGGATATATGTATATCCTGACCCTACCTCGTATTCTTAAAAGGGACTTCCACCGCGATTATTAATTCCTGAGCAATAAATATTATTTGCAACTCGATGTTGTAGTGCTTCATCAAACAAAAGGTCAATTGACTTGTTGCAAACGTGACTCCCTTGATGAATAACAATTGACCTTGATATATATCCCTCAAGCCCCAACAAACTAAAAATGTAAGACTTGATAAATGATAATAGCTGCTACATATATTGTTATGAAATCAATAGTCTTGTAAACAGTCAGTATACTACACAAACTGATTTTTCCCACGAAAATTTTCCCACGGGAACGAAACTGTGTGAAATTTCACACGGGATACCGACAAATTACACACCAAATTGTTGACCAAATTTCGGTGGGAAATATGTCGTAAATTTCCCACGGATTTTCCACTTTTTACACACTAAATTGTTGACCAAGTTTTTGTGTAAAATCCGTCACAAATTTCCCACATATTTGCGATCATATTCACACTATTTGTGTTTATTAGACGTCCGTGGGAAACTTGTGGCACATTTCACACATATTAGCCACGACCAAAAGTATGTGGCAAATTTTAGCTCCATTACTCACGGATTTCACACGGTCTTTTTTTATAAAGTAACTACTTAACAGGTCTGTGAGAAATATGTGTGTATTTTCCCACAGATTACCTACCAATTTAATAAATCCGTGAGAAATACGTGTGTAAATACCCACAGATTTCCCACAAAAAATATTGTTTTTATATTTTGTCTACTTACATATTATCGCATTACTTAATATGTCTTCATATGTGTTTGTTAATTAATATAACTATTTATGTCAGTATCACAAGTGTATGTATAGTTTTAAGAATAATCTTTTTGTGTAACAAACCATTATATGTGTGTGCACATCTACACGTATATGTTATGTATGCTTGTTTATGACCTTCATTGTATCTATAGATAGGTATATCGATGTGTATATGCGTGAACGTGTATAAATACACGCGAATTTCCCACAAAAATACCTTTTTTTATGTTTCTGCATACTTACACATTCCCACATTACTTATTATGTCTTCATATGCATTTTTAATTTCATATTATATGATTTCGTTTATTAATGTAACTATTTATATGAGTATCATACGTGTATCTGTAGGTTAGGTATAACTTTTTTTTGTGTATATGACGCAGGACACGCGGAAGCGAATTTAGATAAACCATAATCCAAAGGTGATAACCAAAGCGCACATTGCGGGAATAAAACCCAAAACAAGAGATAAACTCCAGAATAAACTTTTATTAATGATTTCCAGGAATACTAAACAATAAACCCAAGCCCTATATTTATAGGGAAGCCAAACTTGGGGAGAAAGTAATTAAATTACATTTAGAAACGTTTTAAACTTAAATAAAGAAATTGACTCACAACATGGTTATGGCGTAAGTGGAAAGTCCATTTACGGCATAACCGATCTAAAACTGAAATAAGGAGACTTAACACGACCTAGTTACGACGTAAATGAAGAATTCAATTACGACGTAAATGTGTCACAGTGAGTATTACTGTGTATGTAAGGCTTCAAGCTTAGTCCGTAAACTTAAACGACACCTACGTTGCTCGGCCTTGAATCTTGTCCGCATCAGTATCAAATCAATGCATATGGATGAATATATATGCGAATATGTTTTGTATGTCCGTCATGACCTTCATTGTATCTTTAGATGCTTTATGTGTAGATATACAAATACAGGTTTGTGCATGAATATCTAACTATATCAAAAAAGTAAGAAATTGACTAGGTCTGCGGGAAATTTGTCGGCAATTTCTCACTGATTAATCACCAATATTAGAATTATGTGAGAAAGTGGTGGGTAATTACGCATTGATTTTCCACATAAAATCAAATTTGACTTTACGAATTCATAACTTTTTGTAGAGACATGCTACATGTACGATATGAGTATAAATAAATATGATAGAAAGTCATTTGCTACCAGGGATGTCAAAAAGGCCGACCCGACCCAAACCCGGTTAAGCTCGTTTATGTTCATTTAAGCCGGGCTTCATCAAGTGTTGATGAGCTTGATTCGAGCGTGTAATTAGTGGGCTTGGTCCATTAATTCTGATACACTATCAACTATATATAGGCATTAACTATATGATTATAACACTTTAATAATGTTTTACTATGTACATGTTAATTTAAAGTTATAAATTAAAATTAGATTTTACCCCATAAATTTTCTTTTTCTTATTAAATGGTCGAATAATCAATATACATAGTGAAAATGATAAAAACATATTATGTTTTTAAAGTAAGTATTTCAGCCTTTGGATAAACTCACTTGGATTGCCAACATGGCAAATTAAATGGTCATGATCAAATAAACATCTCACTAACACAAGTTGTATATCTTTCTTTTTCCTTGTGTCTCATATACAAACAAAGCCACACTTAAAAAAAAGACTCATCAGGGACATATCTTCTTCTCCCTCTCTTGATTCAGTTTTCCAACCACAGATAACCCGCTGCGAGTGATTGAAATACGAGCCGAAAAACATACTTGTTAGGTCGCGGTGTCACAGATCTATGGGTTTTTTTTTGGGTTTCGATTCGATCTAATAATCTATGTTGGGTTTCGATTAGATCTAATAATTATTGTTGTGTTTTGGGTGCAAACTTTCAAGAGAAGAAATGGTGGCCATAACAAGCAAGGCCATGGTCACTTCATTCGCTGCTCTAATTGTTTGATAATGTTGTCCTAAGGTATCTTAGTATTTTATCGTAGATTTAAAATGTTGATTGTGATTTCTAGGATTGATGTTGTTTAATTAGATTTAGGGATAAGTTAAGTAATGTTCCAATCGAATAATGTTAGTTATTTTGGAGGAAGTAATGTTAGTTAGATCTTAAGCATGCTGTCTGAATAGATGTATTTTAAGTTTTGATTGCTAGTTATTTTGTGTATTTGCACTAATTTGAAATGCAAATAATAATAGATTATTAGATCCAATCGAATAATAATTTTTGTTGTGTTTTGGGTGTCATAGATTAGCAGATCTAAATAATATAGTTTGTGTTGGCTGCCTTTTTTGTTTTGATTGTATGCACTAATTTGGTTTGGTATTTTGTTGAACATGAACAGGAACAGCTCAAAAAGTTGCTCATTTGGCTAAGTTGGATGGATTATAAAGATCACACAATAGATTATTTATGTAGCTTGTAATGTTAGGAAAGAATGTTAATTTTTTGTGCTTAAAATATTTACTGTAATAGATAGGTCGAAACTAGTTGGTTGAGTATATTTGTAAGTTCATCATATGTGTAATGTGTTTTAATGAAATATAACGGTTTTTTAGATTACGATTTCATGTCTTATTAGGAACCGCATCTTGGATATTCAATTAATGCGACGGGCTATTGTCGGAACACTAAATTATATTTTGTCGATTTCTAGTAGTGAATTTAGTCACGTGTTTCCCACGGATTAATCACAAAATTCCCACAGAATTTTTTGGGGAAAATTTATTTTTTTGTGGGAAATCTGTGATAAACCGTCAGAAATTGTAGTGTGAAAAACGTTGGAAAACTGTGGCAAAAAAACCACGGATATGTGTGGAAAATGGCTACTAGAAACCGTGGGAAATTTCGTGAGAAATCTGTGGGAGAAATTGTAGTGTGAAAATCGTTGGAAATCTGTGGCAAAAAAACCACGGATATATGGAAAATGGCTACTATAAACTGTGGGAAATTCGTGAGAAATCTGTGGGAAATTAAACCCACGGATTATCTACGGTAATATTTTGTGGGAAAATAGTCAACGCCCGTGGGAATTCTCGTGGGAAAATATTTACCCACGGGGTTTTTACACACGGAACGAATCCGTGTGAAATCTGTGGATAACGGCCGTTTCACACTGATTTTCCCACGGATTTGGTAGTGGGTAAAACCAGTTTTTGTAGTAGTAGTTATGCAAAACACTTGATAAAGAAAACAATCTTAGAGAATATAAGTTTCGCAAAGAAGTATGAGTAGTTGCGGCATTGTGGCAAGACAAACTATGAGAATGTTGACAGGCAAATTGACAAACCAAATATGTCAACAGAGAATATTTCTCGGTTTTGATCCACTCAAAAATCTGAATCATTCCGGTCTGCATTGGTTTTTTAATGTTCTATATGCCCAAACTAAAGCTATTAATTAAACACCGGTTGACAAACATTGCACTCAAATCAAAATTTGGATTCCAGTAACGAAACGACTTGCTTCATTCAGTCGTTTATGTATCATGCTATTCATATGCCAAGTGTTTCTCACATTAAGGTCATTCACAAAAGAATATCATCAAAAATACTATTGATTAAAAAGACTATCACAAGAACTTCTAAATTTTCGTTGCAGTAATGTACATCTTTCAGTCACTAGTATCATGCATGAGCTCCATATATAATCTTTACTAAATTTGGTTATATAGATTAGTGCTTTGATTAATTTATCATTTTATGAATAGCCTGTTAGATGACTTTGATTATGGCCCAAGCTTAATTATGGGCTTAGGGTCCATAGGTTTTAGGGTTATGATTATGTTGCTTGCTTAGAAAGTCTTACGTCTATATAGATATATATGACAATGTCTTATGTGAATTCATTCAACCTAAAAAAAAAGACAGAAACGAAACTCGACAAATAAATCGAAATCACCACCTCACCTTTCTCAATCGATTTCATCAAATACGTACAAATGGACTCAAGAAAGGCGGGACCCCTAGAGAGGAATTCTACGGTGATATTTCCAACTGAATGTCTCGAGCCACACAATGTTGACAGGTCTTTAATCTCCATATTCCAGGATCGTTATGATCAAACAAACATCATGTGTATATCAACAAGAATAAATAAAGATGAAACAAGAGAGATTGTGAACCCAAATAACTGATATTGATAATTGAATGGGTTGAATTGTTTTACAGAATCTGATCCTATATATACAAGTTGAAACGGTGTCTTCACAAAGCACACAACGTTTCACCAAACGTTATAATAACTTCCAACCGTTGTAGCCCTAAACTATATAACGGTTTCTACCCATTATGATCCAGCCCATATTCATTGGGCTTACAGATTTTACATAATACACACTAAACTATTCTAACTACAATTTCTAACACTAATCTTCTGACTTTAACTATTGTTTTGTCATTAAATTTCCAACATATTCCTCCCTAATGACAAAACAGATAGTTCCTTGCTTTCTTTCTTTCTATGCCACTAAGGTCTTGATTGCCACTGAGGTCTTGTTTGCCACGAAGGTCTTGATTGCCACTAAGGATGTTGCCACTGAGGATGTTCTTCGTTTCTTGCTTTCTTTTGTTCTTCGTTTCTTGCTTTCTTCTGTTCTTCATAACTTGCTTTCTTTTGTTCTTCGTTTTGTCTTTCCACAGAAATCGTTCCTTTTCCTCTCTTTTCTTCTTGATTTCTTATGAACACAAACTATTTATTTTATTTATTTATTTATTTATTTTTTGTAACAAAAATGCAGCCTTTTTTTTGCATCTTTTTCTTACTTTCTTAAATTGATTTGGGATAATATCCTTTTATTTTCTAATCAATAAATAGAGTATATTGAAAAGAAAAATAAATACGTACTTAAATCTTTTCCCAAATCCTTGCTCTCTGATGGGTTTTTCTGACCCGCTGCCCTTTCTCAATGATCGGTTCCTGCGATGCCTTTTACTTTTCCAGATTATTGCCATGTCTCTGTCTCTTTTACTTGAGACAACGGTTGCTTCTTCCTTGATGGTTAATCGCCGGTTCAATGCAGGTGTAACCGTCTTCTAATCTTTCCTTCTTCTCTTTCTGTTTCGACATCTCTTCTTCCCATGGCTGCCCTCTTTCTTATTCTTGATTGATACTGTAATTTGTAACATGATTCGATCGTTGTTTGATTCCCTCGGCTCTGATACCAATGTTGACAGGTCTTTAATCTCCATATTCCAGGATCGTTATGATCAAACAAACATCATGTGTATATCAACAAGAATAAATAAAGATGAAACAAGAGAGATTGTGAACCCAAATAACTGATATTGATAATTGAATGGGTTGAATTGTTTTACAGAATCTGATCCTATATATACAAGTTGAAACGGTGTCTTCACAAAGCACACAACGTTTCACCAAACGTTATAATAACTTCCAACCGTTGTAGCCCTAAACTATATAACGGTTTCTACCCATTATGACCCAGCCCATATTCATTGGGCTTACAGATTTTACATAATACACACTAAACTATTCTAACTACAATTTCTAACACTAATCTTCTGACTTTAACTATTGTTTTGTCATTAAATTTCCAACACACAATATGCAGTTTGGGACTTTTTCCATGGGTGGCAGCGGGTTTTCTAATTCAACCTCAGTTGGTGGAGGCCTTGCTGCTGCAGCCACGGGAGGCGGTGGTTTTGTTGGTGGTGTAGTCACAGGAGGCAGTGCTTTCGCTGGTGGTGCGGTCATAGCCGACGGTGCTTTCGGTGGTGGCTTGGTTCAGAATATAGGTTATCCAGCTTGGGGGGACTACTATATTATTCCACATTCGGTGGGTCCGCTTTCTGCACAACATTATGCTCCTCAGGGTGTGAGCTCTCAATTTGCACCTTCATTCGGCCGGATGTATGAACCTCTTGCTTATTACGTACAACCATATCTGCCTCCTGTGTATTTGTCGCCCATTGCGAACCAAGGAGTGTTCCCTCAGCAAACACCTATGGAGCAACGGTTGAAGTTACCTGCTCAACAGATGAAAATATACGTCAAGACTAACACTGGTAAGACCATCACTCTCGAGGTTGAGAGCTCAGACACCATCAACAATGTCAAGGCGAAGATCCAGGACAAGGAGGGGATTCCTCCAGATCAGCAAAAGTTGGTTTTTGCTTCTAATTATAAGGAGCTCAAGGATGGCTGTACTTTGGCCGATTACAACATCCAAAAGGAGTCGACACTTCATCTTGTGCTCAGGACAAGGCTAATCTCGATTAAGAATCGTATGGGAGAGTCAGAACATGTACAGGTAGAGATAACCGGGTCGGACATCCCCGAGCCAGTTTATTTATTCAAAGATATGGACCTGTTCGGGAATATAAAGCTGAAAGAAAATTTAAAGCTATGCGGGTATGTTGAACCGAAGCCGGTTCAAAGTTACGCCATACCAGTGATCTTGGCAGGACGTGACTTGATCGCCTGTGCACCCACTGGAAGTGGGAAGAAGGCAGCATATTGTTTACCGATAATCAGTAAAGTCATGCAAGACAGCCGTTTTGAATCATTTGGGACTATCGCATTTCCGATTGCTCTGATTTTGACTCGGACAGAAGAACGGTCTCTTGAGATTTTCCAAGAAGCAGAAAAGCTCTGCCGTAATATCGGTGTCAAAGTTGTTCAAGGAGCTACGCTGGCTTTTAATAAGTTATTGGATAAAACTGATGATGTGGACATCCTCATAGCCACTCCAAAAAAAATACTGGAGATTCAAGATGTACCAGCGTATGTGGTTGAACCAAGACTCGCACTTGGCAACGTCAACTACTTGGTTATAGATGAGGCTGATCAAATGCTAAAGGAAAGACACTCATTCATGGAGATCTATAGGGTCGTGAAATGCACCGATATGCCTCCAGCCAAGGAAAGACAAACGATGTTAATCGGTGCTACATTCCCGTCTGAAATTCAAAGGCAAGCGTCTGAGTTTCTATCATCAAACTACATATTTGTTACTGTGGGAACAGCTGGCTCTAGCGAGTTTGGTGGTCGTGATTTCAGGAGTGAAAACGACAATGAGTGCTCGCATAATGATACATATTATACTGCAGATTATGATGGGGACACGTCCAACGAGAGTTCTGGTGCTGTGGCTTCTTGTTTGAATGCAGCAGATTATTGTCCGCCTTCAAGTGGTTATAGGAACGATACTTCTTATGGCATGATTTCTGGCGGCTATGGCTACTCTATACCCTCACTTGCAGTAGGTAGCTGGCCACCCTGCATCCCTACATCGGGTGGTTTTTGGACTGCTTATAATGGTGCGAGTCCTGTTTGTTGGGTCACCTCTTCTGGGAATACTAATGGTGCGAATAGTGGGGGCTATCGCTACTCCGCACCCCCACTTCCAGTAGCTCGGTCCCATAGATGACATAGATTATGGCCCAAGCTTAATTATGGGCTAGGGTCCATAGGTTTTACGGTTATGATTGTGTTGCTTGTTTAGAAAGTCTTACGTCTATGATATGACAATCTCTTATGTGAATTCATTCAATAATATTACTATTTGCTATTTTACATAGCCACCAATAAAAATTAATTAAACACCAACTTCTTTGATTTTAATAGCACCATCAAACCCTACACGAACCCTAAAAAACAATACCTGCATTCTCATATACCCAAGTATGGGCCAAAATAAAACCGTTCTGTATTTTGTTGATGAATTACAGCCTTACAGGTAACTAAAAAGTGTTCCATACGAGGGTGTATAAAAACGTGGTCCAAAAAGCCACTACACTGTGAGTTGCATCCTTCTATTGCACAGTTTTATGCTTCTTGGATCTACCATTAGATCTACCTTCCTTGGGTTCATGCTTCACAGATTCAGTCTGCGCCTGAAACGTAATATATATACAAAACCATCAGTTAGTCAATCTCATCTAATAAAAACATGCTGTAACCGTTTTGGGTATTAATATTCTCATTTTTAAGTTCGGTTTAGCATGCAGAATGGTAGTTATATTGAGGCTGATATAAAGAAAACATGAAAAATAGGTTCATTTTGGCCAACCAATTTTTAGTAGCCGAAGGTAATCTCTGATCATTATATAGTTGTGTTGTCGACGAGTCATCTTTCATAGACATAAGGTTATCACTTATGTGTTAAGGTTTCTTCAAGAATTAAGTGAACTTATTTGTACACCTTACTTTTTAATGTACAAATTAATTTATGAATTTAAAGTTACATCTTGATACACAATAAAGACCATTACCACTTTGGTCTTATTAAAAAATTTGAAGTGACAGAATCCACCAAACAAATCAACCACGAGGTGTGGCATATCACAACACTAATGTACCAGATCTCTCAATCAAGACCATTACCACTTTCGTTGCAGTAATGTACCAGATCTCTCAATCACTAATATCATGCATTAAAGCTAGAAGACAGAGATGATTGTGAAGATACGCTTAATGATGCCAACTTGTTTAACTAGAAGTACATTTTCAAGGAGATGAAGATGATCTATTAACCGAAACGGAAGATTTTGACGTGTGACTTGTCATTGTGATACTAAGATGAGCCAAATGCAACAAGGGTTCTGACATTAAGATCGAAATGAGGTTGCACCATTTGACTAGCACTACTTTTGACTTTACGGTTTAATTTATGTAATATTTTTCATTTTTTTTTAAATCGCGGTAGGTTAATTTATTGCAATCTTCTGAGCTTTACATGTATTATTCTGTAACTTGATATAGTTCTCTATTTTATTTTTTGTAATCTCAGTTAGTTGTCCTTTGCATTTGTCTCATTTCACTTTAGTTGGCAATATCTTTGAATTGGAATTGCAACATGATTGTTCAAAATAGACTTTTCAAATGGGGAATTAGGACAGTATGCTGCAGAGGTATTTTTTATTTAAATATCCAGAATACATATTGTGTAATGGGAATAAATAGATTAAAATATTGTCAAAACGGGTTCAACGATGTAGCGTATAATGAAGATGTATAACCAATTAAATTATGACTTAAAAACGGACCAGGTTAGCTAGATGGTACACGCGATACTAATGTGATCACATTTATAAACAAGAGGATTTACGATCCAACATAAGGAAATTACAATTGTAACTACACCGAGAGTATCTGTAAACCATCTACCTCAAGAATCACTTTAACATAACTAAGATACAGCCAAAGTACGACTACCTAAGTTATAACTAACACATTTTATCAAACACATGGTAAGCACTTAGGTGTTTTAGTTGTGGAAACATTTTGCAATCAAAAACTCATAAATATAGGGAGATTTTAGAGGAGACAAGTGAATGACTTATCATACATGGTTGAAAAATAAACGACACTCAAGTAATCAAATAGAGCCAGTAGTCCAACCATGCGTACCCAACCGTGCATACCCAACAGCCACAAACTCAAAGATAGCTATCTTCGGGGTCCCAAACGACGTTTACCTTCAAAGAGCAACCTTCTGACCCGATAATAGTATCATCGTCCTTGCAACTTTCGAGTTGTGGCCTGAACTTGCAATTGTTATTCAGAATCACTTCCCCAGAATAGAAATCCTCAAAGTATGCTTTAACTATGAGGGATCCCGTGGTAGGTACAGCTAGCCGAGACTTAATCAGTGGAAGTGTGCTAGCTTGTAGAGAATAAGGAGGCTTCGGTAAGAAGAGTAATGCAAAGTAGCAATCTTTAGCAGGTCCAGACTCACTATTATAAAGAAACTCGTCACCATAGTAAGCAACTACATATCCACCAACTTCACGAAGAAAATTCGTTTCCGTCACAAACTTGACCTCCAGTGCATTATCTACCGCATCCTTCAATAGAATGTAGTACATACTTGTAGCTCCTTGCTCAACATTAACGGAAAGACAACCACACTTGCCATCTAATTTCTTGCCCCAAAAATCTGATAGGTCTATCACTTTGTTTTGATTACAAACTTGATGGCACTCGTTCTTCTTGGTAACATAGAGTTCCATCTGAACTGAGATGAAGGAAGAGAATGAAGACAATCGAACTGCAGGACTCTGAAGGTATACAAGCTCCCCGTCGGTCATGTCTACGGGATTAAGCCAGTCATGGTTGAATAAAGGAACATACGCAAAGTCTGGCTCAAAAAAGTGAGACCCCCCATCTGATGGTAGCCCGTGCTTATTATCACCCCCCAATGAGTACCCCATCTGATGGTATACTGAGATTAGCCCAAAGAGCTTAATATCTTTATCACACCCCAATGTCATAGGTCTGATACGAAATGAAAACGGCTGAAACCTCGAATTTCTGTGCGGGTCCCTGATGAAAATCGATCACAACTATGTATTAAAAACAAAAAATTTCACAACTATGTATTAAACAAAAATTCTACAAAAATGTAGAGAGAGGACGCGTTGGTTTTCAATGCAAAGTCCTTGTCACATGTACAGTAGACATGAAAACACTATCGCTAACGAGTACCTAGTCAGAATAAAATCGTATTTCATCACGGCATTATAATGTAATTGGGAGTATAAAATGAAAGTCATATTACGCGTCACTAATAATTCTACCACATCATCTCTCTTATGAAAAATGCAATAATTGATCATATACAGAAGGTATATGTGACTACCCATGATGGGCATAAACAACTGATTTATGCACACACACGTCGCTAAAAGATGGTTTGGTGTCGTGTTCAGGTCATTTTGTAAATAGCAATCTTAGCAATTCTCTATAAAATCTAACATTATAGAAATCCAAATCCAAATTGATGTATAAAAGTTCAAATCTAAATGCCGCTGACCCAGTCAAAACTATCTTTTAATAACTCAAATTTACAACAAAAAAAAAGGAAATACCTACAGCGGTTCAAATGTAAAATGCGTTGGAAACCAGAGTCAGTGAAAGATCTAGCCATCTTGGGTCATTTACTAACCAAAAAACATCAAACTAATCTTTCAAAACTAACTAAAAGCTAATGAAATTGTTAAACATACACATAAAATTGTTAAACTGATACTTATTACAATCACAGACTACAAAATGACCCAATCGTTAATGGAAAAGTACAATACCTTATGCAAACAAACTTATATTTTGACTTAAAATGCATAAAATGGAATGAACTTGGTTTGGAAAATGTTGATTATTTTCAATGTGAAAACCGTTACTTACCCAGCATTTACATCCATTGATCGTTCCACACAGAGGCGGACCTATGCTTTAGGTAGGTAGTGCCCATGAACCACCTTAGAAACCAAGATCACTTAGAAAATATACATCAAATTTTCTAGGACCTACCTTAGAAAAATCTCAGGAACCACCTTGAGATGATATTAAACTACAAAGAGACGAAAATGAGAGATGGATTTTGTGAAGCAAACTATACATCAAATTAAATGAAGCAAGATGAACTAAAAAGATGGAGAAATAAGAGAGATAAATAGAAAGATATATGAAGAAGATGAAGGATGGGGAAGAAGAATATTTTCTTGAAGGATATGTAATGCTTTTTGAGGCTAGAATTGTTTATCTTCTATATTCCCAAACTATCTTTTTGTTTTACATATGTTGTTAAAGCCGAAGAAGTAAGTTGAATGGTTTCATGTTGATTTTGTTTTTAGAACATGTTATTGTACACACAAATTGTAACCGTATTAAAATAAAATAAAATAAAATAAAAACTCTCAACGTTTTGACATGTCGTTTATATGATCCATTTGCATTAAACCAAGCCAAACATGAGAAGACCCGACCCACCGACACGTTGACCCATTATTTATGACCTATCTTCTAAGAGAGGAATCACCTTAGTTTTGCTGCTAGGTCCTCCACTGGTATCAGAAGTCTCTTCTCGAGTTGCTCCACTGACCTCATGAAATAACGTATAGGTGGCATGCATTGCTACACCAAAAAGAAGTTAAAAGGTGGTTAAAAAATGTGGAATTGTGACTAATTTTGTTTTTTATAGCACCCTAATACTTTGACTTGGTTAGTTAAACTTAACTTGGTTTTGGAAAATCCTGACTTTCATAGTATAAAGTCTTAATATTATTTTAATACTTTTGAACCAATTAAATTAGAGAACTTAAACGCAAAAACTTAGATAAATCTCGTATACTCCTCCTTAAAGAGAAACAATCCATGGTTTATATGCAAATGGCAATCCCCACATAACAGAATCGAGGGGGGAAAACCCGACACGAGAAACCAAATTAAAAAAGAATCTACTAGATAATTCATACCGGATCGATCCCCAAAAGGTTAAAGCATTGTTCGATTACCACTGCAGTTGCCTCATACAACAATAATGTGCTTGTCTCCGCAACAAACCCATCCTGCCAAAACTTTCAAAGTTACGTTAAATCTCAATAAACATATTCACATGTCTTTCTAAATTTAAATTAGCTTTTAGCATATTCAATTGGTTTAAGAGGACTGGAAATTAAATGAAATAAAGCACTCGTAAGTAAATATTCTGCTTTCTCTTCAGTAGACAAAATTACACTATACGGAAACAAAATCGTCACATTTACCTTTTTAAAAAGCAAATATTCTATAAAAATTAACCTTGGTTTAAGAGAATCGGAAACTAAATTCAATATTGTATGAGAGTACCTTGCACACAGACGAATGGTATTCGTTAAACTTCTTGGATAAATCGTAAACGTATTCACACAGGATGTGTGGCAGGACAAATAAACAAGACTCTTCGAGAGCCTGGAAAAGAAAGTTACGAGTATTAATACGATAACATAATTTACTTAATCATAATTAGAAATATCAAACTTTTGACTTCATTGTTTTCTTCTACGTTTGTGAAATGTTTAGTAATTGAATATTCACCCAAATGTTTGTGCAAGTTCTACTGGACTAGTTTTTTTAATTGGTATACAGTCTAATTATTTGTTTCATTATTCTCTAATTTCCTTATAGTCTAGCACACGCTACGTATTGTGTTGTATTATTGCCTACCTATAAGCACAGGACTAGATAACTTAAATAAACCAAGAATTCACTTCAAACTTCAACTAGGGTTATGTATGTTCAAAGAATTAGTAGAAGTTCATTACAGTATTGACTTACCTCAGTAAACTCGAGTAAATGGAATCCTAATATGCGCTCTTCACCTTTCTCCCATCCTTTATCTTTCTCTAATTTTAACTCTGAAGCCTGTTGCAAACGTACATGTGTGTGTGTATGTGTGAGTTAACTTAATATTCAAGAACAAGAGAGCAATAAAATTGGATCCTAGATGAGAAACTTGTAACTTTGTAAAGAAAAATTCTTACCTTCTTCACTTCATTGATGTCTTCACGATAACCATCAGTAATTCTACGAAGTTCAGCTCGTGTATTTAGTAAATACACGAGAGTATTTCCCTCCTCATTAAGCATCTCATGAATGTTAAACGTGCAAACAGCCAATCTATGATTCTTTAATGATGTATACCTGTTGAGAACACAAAACACAAAGGATTGAATATGAATAAGTATGAAAGTTGACCTAAAAGTAGGGTATCTCGTTTTATGAGACAAAGGAAATAGCGGGTGTAGACATTGTTAAATGGCTTTAGGTCATAAAATAGCAACAAAATTTTTTCAAACTAACGTTATGGTACGTGAACTAAAAGTGTTCCAGTAAATGCTACAAACTTATAAAAACTGTTCCAATTTGCACATCTCTTTGACGTGTCAGATAGCAAAACAGTGAAACGTGTCACATTTTGGAGCAGGACACGTCATCCAATTGTGCATATTGGAATTTCTGAAAATTTGTAATATTTAATTGAACACTTTTCAATTCACATACCATAACGGCACTTTTCAATGACCTAAACCCCTTTTTAATTCATAAATTCGATATACAAAATTTTGGGAATAAAATATAGACTACAGCAAGTTCATAGAAAAGTAACAATCACCACTCGACTAGTATGATTAATACCGATAGCGTAAGCACAGTACGGGAAAAAATATGATGAAAGCATGAGAATCTTACTTATAGGCGCACTCCATAATTGCTTCAGCGCTATAACCAAACAAGTCAGAAGCCACACCTTATAAGAAGAAAAATTTTGAAATTTAGCCATTTTCAGAATCAATCAATTCCAATATCAATAGACGGATGATTTGGTACATGTTTTATCTCTAATGGGTTAAGAAAAACGAAGCAGGTCAAACGTGTTGAAAGCTAGATTGCTTTATAAAAGGAAGTTGAATGCTTAATTTAACACACTAATGTTTGGTAATCACATAAGATGTTCACAAAGATAAATTAAGAATAAATGAAAAATATTTGGTATACCAAGACGATGAATAGCTTTGTCGTATAAATCTTCTTCTACCGCCTCAAATTTGCCAGTTTGACATCCTGCAAAACTTGTTCTAGTGGTTTTGTGCCCATCAATTGGGATCCACTTTTCGAGTTCAGCAGTAGCCTGGAAAAAAGAAACATTATTGTCTCTTTTTGAGCACGTTATCAGTTAAGTTATGCTGTTTTGTAAAAGTTACTTACAGCCAAGTAAATTTCATGATACACATGTTGCCACACAGGAGCGATAGATAAGATCCAATCTGCTTTCTTGTCGTAAAGTCCATGCCTGTATTCATATAACATTGATAAAACGCAACACTGTTTACAATAAATTCACACAGGAAAAACAAATATATAGCTAGCCAAAGGATATATATGTGTTGACAAACTTAGCAAGTAAGCCACCACCAAATGGCCTAGCGGTAAGGTCCTCCTCACACGAGATTAAGGGTTCAAACCTTGCTAGGTGCATGCATTTAAGGGTGGCCAGGAAAGGGTCGGAAATGGTCCCAGGATTTACCCATTGAGGCAGCGTACATTTGAGTCAAAAAGGCTACACCATCCCGGATAACATGTATAGGGAAAAACCTCACACATAAAAAGATAAGTACCAGAAACGGTGGATATCATCATAAACTTTCTCGAAGTCCCTCTTTGGAAGAATAAAAGGTATTTGTCCTTTTATCAACACATCTGCTTCTCTTTCTTCAAACGGAAACCATTTGTTATTCGGTTGAAGCCATTTATGATTTCTCTGAAATAAATCAAACCATTAAACTCATAAACTGCAAAATATGCCTATTTTGTATCAAACAGACGAAAGATGTAATTTCATATAATTTATATAGATGTAAATATAAAACAATTTAACATAACAAAGAATAAAAACAGCTAGTTCAACTGAATATGTACTTGAGAGAACAAGGAGACGGCGTGATTATCGAGCACATCAACATTTGAAAAAATAAGAATCCTTATTTGCGTTTCTGTAATAGCCATTCTTCGAGCTGCATCAAAACGTGTTCTGTTGTCCAATGGGGGCTCGAACAAAATCACCTTTTTCACAGGAAGTTTTGGTGCCCATGTGTATAGACCATCTATTAGCATCTTATGAATGCTCTGCATGAAATCAAGAAGAATCTAAGTAAAAACATTGCATGTTTTAATAGAGTTAGAGAAGAAGAAAAATACCTTAGCAATCCATTTCCCTGATAACTCTATAGTTATAAAACCGAGTTCATTTACCGAGGGTCTTCCCTCAATCATGTCAGAATCCGGAAAATTATCCTTGATTTTCTACAATAATAATAATAATAATAATAATAATAATAATAATAATAAAATACCACACTAAACATATAATTACAATTAAGAAAGAACTCTAGTATATTCAAAACCAAGATTGACCAAAAAAACATTACCTCCCCAAAATATACTGGTCCTCTATGTAATTGTCTTAATGGTATTCCATAGAAATATAAATATTTGGTCCATATCCACAAGGCATTTCGGCTGTCAATATTCAGAATGTCAAACTAAATGTATATGTTGCATACCAAAAAATGTAAAAATGCACAAAAATCAGAAGCAACCATATACCATTCATAACGACCATGCTTCCCTTTAAAAGTATATATTATATGCTCTTGGTTTACGTGAGGGTAACTGTATTTGTGTTTAGGGAAACCATGTTTCATTGCATTTATCTCTCCATATTTCACTCCATACTCGTTCATCTCACTTTGAATATGTTCCAGTGCAGTTTCAAATGGCTTTAAGATTTCTTCTTGAAGGCTCCATCTCTTACGCTCCTTTATTATTATTAAAAAAAAAAAAAAAAAAAAAAAATAAAAAAAAAAAGTGCAAACATCTTAAATATTTTAGTTTATATATATTTAAAAAAAAAAAAAAAAAAAAAAAAAAGAGAGAGAGAGAAAGAAAGAAAGAAAACATGATATTGTGAACGTCAATAAACTTACATCAGGAGCTGCGACTCTTGCTGTGGAATGTGCCCACTTTAACAATCTCTTACGCTCCTGTATTACATAATAAGTGTCATCAGCTTAACTTTGTAAATTAATATTTTAAAAATAATAAAAATAAAAAAATAAAAAATAAAAAAACTAATAATAAACTTACATCAGGAGCTGCCTTTGTTGATGTAGAAAGTCCCCACCATAAGAAGCTCGCAAATTTCTGTATTACAAGACCAGTGCCATCTGTGTAAATCCATATATATATATAAAAGAAAATAAAAAAAATGATATTTTGTACTGTGTGATAGACTTACTTCTGGTTCAGGATACTGGACGATTGCTGTAAATAGAAATTCAGCCCACATTAACAATCTCATACTTTCCTGTATTACAAAAGGAATGCCATCAGCATAACTGTGTAAACTTATACTAAAAAAAACATGATAATGTGTACGTTAATAATAGGCTCACATTAGGATCTGTAAGATCCATCTCATATGCTTTAGAACGTGCCCACGCTAAGACTTTCTCACGTTCCTGTATTATAAAACCAGTGCCATCATCTTAATTAACTGTGTAAATTTATATAGTTAAAGAAAACATGATACTGTGTACATTAATAATAGACTTACTTTAACGGTTGATACGGCACGTATCCACTCCTGTATTACAAAACCAGTGCCATAATCATCTTATAGCTGTGTAAATTTATATATAAAAAATGATAACTTGGACATTGACAATAGACTTACAAATGCTTCTGGTATTGGTGTAGAAGGTTTCACTGATGATGTAAAAGGTTTCACTGTTGTGGATGTACAAGAATCCATTTTTGATGTTGAAGATATCACTGTTGTGAATGTACAAGATTCCATTTCCATTGTTTTGGATGTCGAAGGTTCCATTTTTAATGTCGAAGGGGCCATTGTGTTTGATGTATAACATTCCATTTCCGTTGTTTTGGATGTCGAAGGTTCCATTTTGAATGTCGAAGGGGCCATTGTGTTTGATGTAGTTGGTAATGGATAAAAACCTAACCTATCTGCAATTTCGTGTCTGTTGCATTTCTCTGTTACATTGCTCAGGACTCTCTTCTTCAAGACTATTCTCCTATCTTTGTTTGAGGCTATTATCATACTCTTGAAGGCTAGTATCTTCTTATCCTCATGTTTTAATATACCACTGAAGGCTGTCTTCAAGGCTTCTTGCATCCAGCGAGGCGTAAGTTCGATGAGTCCTTCAATTGTTTCTTCTTCAAGGGTCGGTCTCTTACGTTCCTGTATTACAAAATACAATGCCATTAGTGTAATTTATATATGAATAATAAATAAAAAAAAGATAATGTGTAATAATAGACTTTACATCTTTATCGGAGCCAAACGACCGTATTGCTGATGAAGACGATGAAGGTTTCCCCATCTAGTAACAAACATGTATAGAACTAATGTTACCAAAATGATGATGATGATAATAATAATATGTTCAAAGTAATGTTAATTTCTTATCTTTTAAGATTTTGTCCAATATTACTCAACAATATAGTATACCCACCCTCTAACAGTAGGCTAAGTGACAGGGTGCGTAATTTTTTTAAGCTTGAATACAAGGAGTTTTATCAAAGTTTGAGGTTACTAGTAACTAAACAAATGATCTTTTGAAAAATCGTGGTTTTGTTACTCAAATTAACATTAGAAAGAAACGGAGCCTAGATAATCAATTAAAAGTGACAGAGCCTCCTAAACTAAAAGTGACAGATTTAGAGCACCAAACGTAGCCTAGATAAGCAATATAAACGAATACGATATAGTTACATCATCATTAAATTTAATATCGAGGTTAAAAAGAAGAAAGGTTTATTACCGATAAATAAATAACTTAGATTAGATCAGCTTCAGAGATATAAACGGCGCTTGATTGATCGATATAAACGACGCTTGATTGATAGAAGGTTCTAATAAGGTGTATCGACTTACTTATTAAAACTAGAAGGGTATGCTTCCGAGCGTTGCGGTGGCGGGTACCTTAAAATAAACTTTTCGGGTGAATCATGTGTTTTAATTTATTAGTTTATTTTTGACAATAAATTTACCGATATCAAGAATTCCGTTTAGCCCGTGCCCATTTGAGCTCGAGCCCGTTTGGCCCGTGCTTGTTCGGGCTTGAAAATTTGTATAATGTACTTTATTATTTGTATTTAATGCAGGAATTGTGTTTAAGTTGATTGTACAATATGCTTGATAATTTGTAAGTCTTATGTAAAGGGTGTTTTAATAAATGCATTAATTGTATTTATTGACAAGTTAATTAATTGACTACATTAAATATCTTGACCATATTAATAGTGCTTTGTATTTTGTACATTAAGCTTTAAGACTTATAAGTTATGTAGTAGAGAAATTATGTGCAAGTTATTGAATTTCTATAATAACAAAGCTGAATTTTTAAGTATTTATATTTGAAGAAGGCATTCCTCCATTATAAGATATTAAGACTAGGTCTTGTTATCCCCTAATAAATTTTCAAGTATACAAAATTGGCCCTTCCAGTATTTCGTTTTTATTTTGTCTACAAAACCAACAATGGCCATTGTCGTTTTTAGCTAAATAGAGATTTTTTTATCCAAGTAAACATTGTTTTCGACTTTTTAGCCGACTAATCCATGGGGTTTGAATCCACTACCACACAGACTCAAACCGGGTAAAGCCTTCCCTTTCAGGAGGTTAGTGTGACCACTTCAAGGTTGTTTGCACATAGTAAGAATTGAACTTGTGACCAGTGTTGTAAAAAAAAGGTTTACAAGGCCGATTAATCGCCGATTAGGTGCTACAAGGCCACTGACCTTGTCGATTTATGTAGCTGGGTCAAACAAATAGGTCAACCGCGGTCAATGGTGGTCAAACTTGCCGGAAACCGATAAATCTTAAAGTACCCAAAACTCACTGTAAACATATTTTGATCACTTATAGTAATTGTTTAAGTCTATTACAAGTTGATTTTTAGAAAATACCTTGCCGGAAATACGTAAAACTCACCGGAAATACACAAAACTTGCCAGAAATAACTAAAATTTGTCAGTAATGCCCATCCGATTAATCACCGATTAATTCCCCCTAGACCGATTACAAGCTACAAGGTGGTCGACCGCCCGACTACCGATTCGCGATTTTTGCAACCTTGCTTGTGACCTCACACATTTCAGAGTGATAGTCACACGCACTTTCAGTAAGCCACCCTGAGTGGTTAGCTAGTCAAGAACTTGACGAGTATTACTTTGATAATTTCGGTTCACGAGTCTACTTGCTTTACACTGTATTCTTAAGTTGTTGAGTTAAATGCTAAAAAAAAGTGTAAGATATTAAAAAAATAAGTAAAGTAAAATAAAAATGTTAATTTTTTATTTTTTATTATTATTATTTTATTTTTTATTTTATTTCTTTTAATAAAGAAAGTGAAAAATAGGGTGTGTTACTTTCAAAACTTCCATTCTAATTTTAAGATGAAAGTAAGGGTACAAAAAGAGAGAAATGTAAATTACCATATATACCCTTGTATAAGCACTATAAAAGGATTATAAAGGCAAAAGTGTAATTTTGCTAGCTTTTTTTATTTATTTATTTTCTAAGTAAAAATTAAAACTTTTTTATTATTTATTTTTATTTTTTATTTTTTTTAACTTTCATTGTAACTTGAGAACATAAAATAAAACATATTTTTTTTCCACTCAATTTCTTTACTCTTATTTTCTTTACTTTTACTTTCCCTTCTTCTCAATTTATTTTAGAACAACTCACAATCAATTTAGTCACACAACGAATATTCTAGCCTATCTACGAGGAGAGTTATTTTATATACCAAACTTTTCTTACATACCAATGGACTTATCTCCACCTTTCATCTAAAAAGAAATTAATGGTTGAGATTAAAAGATTTTAATATTTCACATATTTTTTATACTTTAAATATCTCTTAAACCATGAATGATTAAGCGAAAATAATTACACCATCGCGACGAGCATTTAATTATCTTTCTATAGATGAGCACTTTTGATATACTTTCGACACACACACACACAAAAAATCTTTTTTCTTTTACATTTTTTGTCGTTACTGAAATTTTTATGAAAAAATCACATGTGATATATCATATATGATATGTCATATCATGTGATATTAGTGTTAAATCACATATGATATGTAATATCACATGTGATAAATCACATATGATTTTTTCATGAAAATTTCAGTAACGAAAAAAGAAGTCGAAAGTATATCAAAGTGCCTATCTATAGAAAGATAATTAAATGCTCGTTGTAACGGTATACATTTTTTTTCGTTTAACGATTAACGGTTTGAAAGATATTAATATTTGGAAAAAAAAGGATGAAAGTAGCTTTTTTAAATTGTTGGGATTAATCTCATCCATTAGATTAAATAAAGATGAAGGGTGGAGATGAATCCCTTGATATGTAAAAAAAATTTGGACCTCAAATGATCTTAAATCATACATCTTTATAATATCTTTTTTACTTTATTATTTAGACAGAAAAGAAAGACAACTATATTAGATTCTAATTATTGGGAACTTGCGGACGGCATAATATAACTTATGTGTTGTTTGTTTATTAAAAGGTTTAGAATCTGATCCGCAAATGAATCTGAATTTGTGCTTGAGAAGTTTCGGTCAGATTATCTTAATAACTCGTATTAGTTCTTATGCATTCTTCTTATTCTTTTATCTCACAAATGCTGCAGTACTTAAGGGATATTATAGTTGCGTTTAGCTGGGGGAAAACACTCTTGCTTTCCACAAAATATCTTGTGAAAAACAAGGAAAACAGAGATCGCGTTCAAATAAGTGTTTTCCAACAAAATGTTTTGCAAAGCACAAAATTTCCTATTTCCTAACTTAACAAGGAAAATTACAAAACAAATTTAGTTGTCTTCCTTGTTTTCCTTTGTAACCCATAACCCTCCTACCTTTTAGTCTAAATAGAAAATGGAAACATCAACTAAACGCGTTTTCTATATTTTCATGTGTTTTGTGGAGATAAATTTCTCTTCCAAATTTTTACAAAAGTAGAGATAGAAAACAAGAGAATTTTTTCCCCAAGTAAACGCACCCTATCTGTTTAATCGAGTAAACAAAACGGTGACTTAATTAATTCCCTTTTATATATTCCAACGCCCCAATATGTGTTAAACCAAAAAAAGCACTGGCCTCCCACTAAATATCTCTTCCACCGCTTCCCACCAAACCTTGATACCACGGGCGAATAACTATCATCACTAGCGGTTAATGGCGGGCTAATGTTAAAGGTATTTATGAATTTATGAATCTTAAATTTTTTGCTATTACTTATGATAAAGTCAGTTTTTTTTTTTTTTTTTTTTTGATTGTGAGATGGGTTTTGTTGACATGTGTTGGGTCACTGAATTCTCAAACTCTCTTAAACTAGGATTTGTACATAAAATAACCTAAGTGTTTAACTACCTTCAACACAATCAAGTCACTGAGTAAACAGTCACTCAATGAGTCATCTTCAGGATGCTTGGGACAAGCTTAAGAAGAAAAGCTTTCCATTCAGTGAGGCGGATTCTCAGTGAGTGGCACCTAAGCCAAAGAAGAAGGTGATGAATTCAGTGAGTTATGACAGTAGCTCATTGAATCCCAAGCTACTCCTCACTGAAGCAACAAAAGCTAAAGACTGAAGAATTAAGACATGAAGCCTGAAGAATGGGGGGGACAAGGCGGGAAACGTTTGAAATTACAAAGAGTGTCAGTATCCTTGTAAAGTCAAACTTTCTCTGAATGGCGTGGGTTCAGGATGGTGTCATATCTGAACCTCAGAAAGTAGTATTGTCCTATACCCAAAATAGACTTATGTAACAGAGACAAAATACGTAAGTATTTTGTCTCAACTAGGCTGATGTAATCTTTGTCTTTATCACAACGGTTGTAATATACTTGTGTATAAATAGGAGTCATAGAGAGAGTAAAGGTTGCGAAGTTTGTGCACTTAATGCTTAGACATTCACAACCTAATTTTTACTCTCTCCCTCTCCAAATGTCTATATCTCTTTATACCCTAAGATACGCTTAGTGTGTCTTTTTGTTGCTACTTAAGCGATAGCTTAAAGTTTAGTGAGGAGTAACACAAAACATACTTGTCATTTCAATCAACAAGTGTTTTTTTCAAACGCAAACACTTGGGTATGAGATTACGCTTTTGATTAATTTCTAATAAAGAAGTCAAACGTTTGAAAAACACATTGTTTCTTATCTTTACCGTTTGTATTTATTTTAG
>LBNU01025711.1:0-52959 GCA_014162995.1 Artemisia annua | reverse complement strand
TAAATGACCCCTAACTCATATTTTGATTGGAATAAAAGCTTATTTGCTTGAGGACAAGAAAATCTCAAGTGTAAGGGTATTTGATGAAACAAAAAGTGTACCCGTTTTAAGGGGTCATTTAAGCCCTAATTCGAGTAAATGTGATAAAATATTGCCCTAAATCGTTCCTTTTGTCATTTTAGGTACTTTTGAGAAGAATTCTGGAAAACATGCATATTTGGACGTTTTTGGAGCATAAAAGTGAAGAAAACGACAAAGTCTCAAAAGAAGCTGAATTTCCTACCTGACGGCGTCAGAGTCACAAGGTGACGCCGTCAGCCAACGTTGACAAAGGAGTAAAATCAGATTACACTAGACGCCCTATGAAAAAAATAAGATGTTTACACCTGACGGCGTCAGGTGTTAGAGAAAGTAGACCGTCAGGTGTTAACTTAAAGAGTGACGGCCCAGAGCAAAATAAAGAGTGAAGGCGTCAGAAGTAAATCTAGGCCATCCGAGAACCCTAATGACGGCGAGCTGACGGCGTCAGAACCTATAACCTGACGCCGTCAGAATGTGAAATCTATATATATTTTTCTATTTTTCATTCATTAGGATGGAACTTTTGGTACAAGTTTGGGAAAAACCCTAAAGACGAATTTGGCTTTATTTTCAAGGGTTTTTCACCCTTGAAACCTTCATGTGCAATTAAAGATAAGTCCTCACTTAAATTAATCAATATGTCTATGTGTTGGTTAATTATATCTTATGCTTGTCTTTCAATTAACATGCTAGGCTAGATTTTTCTTTTGTTTGCTTAGATCTAATGAAACCTAACTATTAATTATTGGTTGATTGGTGTGTTATTACTTTGTTGGGATGAATGTTTCATCAATGTTAGGCTTAAGAAAACTGGCGATACTCCTATATGGTAACATGCTTGAACGTCTTAAGAAACATGTAACTAAGGCATACTAGGTTATTAAGGTAGTATTTAACGCATGAGCCACTGTTTACAATCCCTATGATTATGTGTACGCATAGTTGTAGGAGGAGATAAGAGCTCATAGAATTGGGGAGATATGTATGCCACCCCATGAATTGTTAAGGAATACACCCGTAGTCCACGCAAGTAATACATACACCAATTAACCGGTTAAAGATAGTTAGGGAGTAAGGAAGTCTAAGTAAACACATTTGTCTCCATATAAGTTTTCACAACCACAATAGTTTAGTTATTTTATTTTTATTGCAATTGTAGTTTTTGGGTTAGTTGACTAGCAACTAATTCCGTCCACTCCTCCAAAACCCGAGATTTTCTTGCTTTCCATAAAATACTAAAATCCAAAAATAATCTTCCTCCACCTTTAGACCTTTTAGAGTAGTTTTTCTATCCTAACGAACACTATTCCCTGTGAGAGAACGATCAATCCCCCGTACTTACACTACACTATACTACATCGACCAGGTACACTGCCTGGTGGGATTGCAAGCTTCTCAAGATCCCTTGAGAGGTAAAACCTGTTGCGTGGTCGCAATCCCACGCTCATCACGGTTCATTTAAAAGAATTAAACTTCAAGAGGCTCGAGATGAGACACCAATAATTCATGTGCCCATCCCGATTAACACACCACTTGAAACCTCAAATGATCACTTAATTGCTCAAGATCATCCAAATAATGTTGAGGAAAATGAACATAACCCCGAAATTAATGTTGAACCACAAGAAACTCAACAACCATTGCGTAGGTCACAATGACATAGGCAGCCCACAAACTTTGACGATTACTATGCCTATTTGAATGAGGTTTATTTTGACTTAGGAAACGCAATGGCCCTGAATCATATGAGGATGCCATTAATTGTGACCAATCAGCTCATTGGAGGGAAGCAATGAAAGATGAGCTAAACTCAATGAGCAAAAACAACGTTTGGGAACTTGCTGAATTACCAAAGGGTGCAAAACCCGTTGGATGCAAGTGGGTCTTCAAGACCAAACTTGACCCAAATAGAAATGTTGAGCAATACAAAGCTCGTTTGGTTGCGAAAGGGTATACTCAAAAAGAGGGTGTTGATTATAAAGAAACTTTTTCTCCAGTATCGAAAAAAGATTCCCTAAGGATCGTAATGGCCCTTATAGCTCATTTTGACTTAGAGTTACATCAAATGGACGTCAAAACGGCATTTCTTAATGGAGATTTACATGAAGATATGTTCATGGCCCAACCGCAAGGTTTTAAATCTAAAGGCCAAGAACATTTAGTTTGTAAACTCAAGAAATCTATTTATGGGCTTAAGCAAGCATCCCGTCAATGGTATTTAAAATTTAATGAAGTGATGAAGAAACACAACTTCATCAAGAATCTGGTAGATCAGTGCGTATACCTCAAAATGAGTGGGAGCAACTGTATTATACTTGTGCTTTATGTTGATGATATCCTTTTAGCAAGTAATAATATTGATTTGTTGCATGAGTCAAAACGTTTTCTTTCTGGAAACTTTGACATGAAAGATCTCGGTGAGGCTTCATATGTTATTGGAATTGAAATTCACCGAGATCGAGCCAATGGAACATTAGGACTGTCCCAAAAGGCATATATTGAACGTGTACTCAATAGGTTCAATATGCAACATTGCTCCCCCACGGTCGCTCCCGTAATTAAGGGTGATGTTTTCGGGTCTCATCAATGTCCGAAAACTGAGGTTGAACATGAGGAAATGAAGCGAATTCCTTATGCTTCCGTAGTAGGAAGCTTCACGTATGCTCAAGTTTTTACTCGACCAGATATCGCTTTTATATTTGGCATGTTAGGCAGGTTTCAATCTAATCCTGGCCTACATCACTGGAAAGCTGCTAAGAAAGTATTGCGATATCTTCAAGGAACGAAGGAGTACAAATTAACTTACACTAGATCCGACAATCTTGAAGTTATTGGATACTCGGATTCAGACTTTGCGATATATTTTCATGCTGTCAGGTGGGCCTATTTCTTGGAAGAGTAAAAAACAAGTGCTAACGATAACCTCAACAATGATGGCTGAGTATGTTTCCGTTTATAATGCGACATGCCATGCAATGTTGTTGAGAAACTTAATCACTGAACTCAAAATTGTTAACTCCATCTCAAGGCCATTAAAGATTTACTGCGATAATAGCGCAGCCGTAAGCTTCTCGAACAGTAATAGTTCAACCGGAGTTGGTTTATACCTCGATACAAAGTACTTATTCGTACGTGAAAGAGTGGAGGAACAACGTATATGTATCGAGCACATTAGAACTCATGAAATGCTTGCGGATCAGCTAACTAAAGGTCTACCACCCAAAGTATTTCAAGGCCATGTTGCTAGAATGGGTTTACGTCAAGACCTTATATAATGTTGTAGTTA
The DNA here is from genome assembly GCA_014162995.1 of Artemisia annua. Taxonomy (NCBI): domain Eukaryota; kingdom Viridiplantae; phylum Streptophyta; class Magnoliopsida; order Asterales; family Asteraceae; genus Artemisia; species Artemisia annua. The sequence goes on along the minus strand of LBNU01025711.1, from coordinate 49,592 downwards.
GCGCACTATTTCATGATAACGTTTATTTTCAAAACAAGCGCTTTAAGATAATATCTTTCACTATTATGTCTAGTTTGTCAATATTTACCTATAATTGTGTACACTTATGTTTCATTATAGACAAACGTATTTGTACCACATTACTCTTTTGTCATTCTGGCTTAATGAAATCTTATATTTCAGATTAGCATCATTAGTATAATCGATGGGGGTCCCGTGTCAAACGCGACACTTTAGGCTGTATCTTTTTGCTTTTGTACTATCATGGAATTATGATTATTCACATAAACTTGTAATTGGCCAATATAATTTTTCAGGTTTATGTATATATGAATAAATGGTCGTACGGCCAAGTGGGAGAATGTTAGAATAATCCCTTGAACTAATGTGGCCTTGACCATTTAGACCCTAAAGTATGCCTTAATGACACTATCTACCCTAACTAACATATGGCGGTTATTTGATGGATGTAACTACCGTAACAAATTTATATTCAGGGTTTGTGGCTTTTTCCTGTAACTTGTCACATAACATAATTCTCTCAATCAAACACCATAACTTGTGAGATAAATCCTTCCATCGGATTGGTGACATCACTACCGGAATCGACGAACCCTAATGCTATGACTTCATCATCCTATCCTAATCATCAGTCGGTTCTATCATCAAGTAAGTTTACTTTCATGTTCTTGATATATGATTACATGAAATTGATCCTTTATATGTTTAATTAATTCAACAAAGAATCCTTAAAATAAAAAAGATGAGAAATAATTATAACTACACATTAGAGATGCATCAATTTGAATTAGATGCATCCCTAATCTTTTAGATGTATCACAATATATTTTCTAGCTAAAAATTAGATGCATATACACATATTAGATGCATTTCATCAAGTTAGACGAATCCTATGTATTTTTTGTCCTCTGCGGGTCAAATTTGTTGCTAGTACTACTTTGCATCGGTTTCACTTCAAAATCACTTTGGAAACTAATTGTGATGCATCTAAATGAATATAGATGCATCTAATTCAAGTCGGTGCATCTCAAATATGCGGTTATAGTTATTTCTCATTATTCTCTTTTAAGTTTTCTTTTCACTGGATCCTTATCCATTAAAATACAGGTAAATTTGTTTTGTGACTTTAGTGGTGTTTGAATTCGACTTAATTGACTTAATATGAGAATAATTGGATTTATTAAGTCAAATGAAAACTGTTTGTTTATAACCTATTAGAGAAAGGACCTAATAGAGAAAGGTGGCTGAAATTATTAAGTAATAAAACTGACGGTGTCTGCATTAAGTCATCTTTTAATTAAACATGGCTTAATGAAAATTTTTAACAAACAAGCCCAAATCATTCGTTCCTAATCAAATAAAAAACCTGATTTTATTTGAGATCATTTTTTTCCCATCTCACTACAAGTGGCAATTTCTAAAACAACACGAAACATGACCCAACATCAAAACGAAAATAAATGAGCTAAGTTCGAGGCTATACAAGTTCCGGTTGAAATAATTCAGCACGACTAACCTATTTAATAAGGGAGTTATACAGAGATGCACAAAAAAACCGGTTCATGAACCAAACCAGGGAAAAAACCGAAATTGGTTTTCCAAAAAAACTGATTTTTGGAAAACCGATTTAGGGAAAACCGAACCGCTGGTTTAGAAGTAGGTATGTTGTTAACCGGTTTAAACCGAACCGGTTCTGGGTAAAACCGGTTTAAACCGAACCGGTTCTAGGTAAAACCAGTTTAAACCGAACCGGTTCTTGGCTTATACCGGAAATTTTCTTTCCCAAAACCGGTTTCGAAACGAACCGGTTTTACATAAAACCGGTTTTTGAATATTTGACTAAAACCGAAACAAGTTTTTAAACCGGTTCGGTAAAAAAAATAATAAAAAAAAAGAAAAAAAAAGAAAAAGAAAAAACCTCTTTTTACTCACACCAAATAAATTGATGCACACACCACAAATATGCCTATAGCCCTATATCATGTTGTAAAATATGCATTAGTGATGTATTATTGTGGTGTGTGCATCAATTTCCAAATAGGTCTGATTAGAGAATCAACAACTATGCCTACATAAACAAAGGGGTAATTGCAAAAATGGTACTTCACGTTTCACATTTTCGCAAAAATGGGACCGAGACAAAAAGTAGCGCAAAAAAGACACCCACGTTCCACATTTTCGCAAAATCGCCACCGAGTGGCCTTTTCCGTTAGCTCCCGTTAGTTTTCCCGTCAGTCAAGGGTATAATCGCCATTTCACTCACTTCCCGCCTTTGACTACCCCAACTTTATTTCAATGACCAAATTTGCAAAGTTATAAAACTTAATTTTGGAGGCACACTTGGCATCCGAAGCGATTAACCTTTCCCTCTTTTTTTGTGTGACTCGGCAACCCAAGCGATTGCATAGGACTATAAAGTTCATGTTTATCCCGCTTATTCAACCATAACACACACAATCCCAACGATCAAAACAACCGACGATGGCAAACAATGGAAAAGGGAAGAGTATCTACATTGGTACCGAGGAAGAGGAATGGGACAAAGTTTTAAGTAACTCTTATCTACTTGATTTAGTTCTTGAAGGGTATGGTGGTGAACCAATTGAGGAGCATGGTTCTTATAAGCAGATACCTCCTAAGTTCAGAAAACAGATTCTGACTTGGCTGAGGAAACAAAATGGCTACTACGAGATGCTTTTGGGTGATGATGAGGAGGAGGAGGAGGAGGAGAAGGAAGAGACTGTGGATACCGTTTTACCAAAGTTTGATGATTTGGGAGAGAGGATTTCCCGTCTTGAAGTTGCGTTTAAGTATCTGAAGGATATGAAGGACAAGAGAGAACAAGAATTGAAGAAAAAGAAGAAAAGGGTTGATGCGGAGGGCAGTGGTTCAAACTACTAAACAAGTGTTTGTTTAGATATGTGTTTAAAAATTTTAATGCTTGTGAACTCCTATGATCAATGAAACTTCTAACGTTTATGTTACTGATATGTCTATATTGATAAATGAAATTTTTAATGTTTATGTTACTCATATGTTAGCTAGGTGATGTTTGCAGCTTATGCACAAACTGTTAGCTAGGTGATGTTTGCAGCTTATGCACAAAATGTTAGGTAGGTGATGTTTGCAGCTTATGCACAAAATGTTAGCTAGGTGCTGTTTGCTGCTTATGCACAAAATGTTAGATAGGTGATGTTTGCCATGAAAGTCAAACGGGTGAAAGTCTAAAAAAGTGTTTGGTTCTGTTTGGTAATTAATGGGTGAAAACACATGATTCCAATTCAACATGTGCAGTTTAACGTTTGAAAGTCTAAGTGCACTGGGTGCAAACATAATGTTCTTGTAGTATGTTTTTTGATAAGTCTTGAATGCAAGTTTGACTTTTGAAGTCCAACTGCAATGGGTACAAGCCATGGTTGATGCAAACAAACATAGAATACATCAGAAACATAAACATTTCTGCAATTTTGACTTTTGAAACTCCAACTGCAATGGGTTCAAACATATTGTTCTAAACATAATGAAGTTAAACAAAGATTACAAATATAGAATCCAACAGACAATAACGTTAAACATATTGTTCTAAACACAATGAAGTTAAACAAAGGTTACAAATATAGAATCCAACAGACAATAACGTTAAACATATTGTTCAAAGATCAGTGGGTAACACATGAAGAAGTTGGAAGTGCATGCTCATCATTTGACTTCATCTTTTTAGTTGGCCTGTCAACCTGAGGTCTGTGATTGGGTGGTATTATGACTGTTGTAGACTCAATTCTTGGCCAGTATCTGCGGCCAGAACACCCATTGATCTTGAATGAGTACATACGCACCCATGTTTCTAGGCTGTAAGCAGCATGAACCCACTCTTCAGGTACAGCAACTCCTTTTCCATCCTCATTCATATAGTTTATTGCAGCCACAGCATGTTTACATGGTATTCCAGTCAGCTCCCACATCCTACAACCACACTCCTTCCTATCCATGTTAGTAATACAATGATCCTCGTTAGGCACAGATACTTTATATAACGAAGCTGCAATCCATTCAACAACACAATCAGTAGCTTCTTTTTTGTTTGCATCAACCATGGCATGCACAGTAGGAGTAAGTTGTCCAACACTCCTTTCTATTATTTGCTGAACTACCACAATCCTCTTCACCAAGTACTCCCTGATATATTCAAGACAAATGATGATGGATTTATTTCTGACATCATTTAGCTGGCTACAGAACACCTCACATATGTTGTTTAAGAGTAGTCCACATAGGGCTTTGCCTGTTAAACAAATCACACATTATGTATTAATATATGATCAATTATCAGTATGCTTTTGTCCAGTGCCACTTAATGAATTACCTGAAAAATGTGATCGGCTCCATTGTTCAGCTGGAATCTTCAGCAACCAATCATAAGCTGCAGCATTGTTATTCTTCAGATGATCCATCTCTTTGTTGAATTGAACAACAGTTGTGGCTCTTGCAGCCTTCCAAAGCATGTCCTTGTAAACACCTCCTTTCAAATGTGACTTCATTTCCTCATGAATATGCTTAACACAAAACCTGTGTGCAGCATTTGGAAACACACTAGCAACAGCTTGTATCAATCTCTGTGAACAGGTAAGGTTATGGATGGTGTTAAAACTTTACATGTTCTCATTGTGCATAAAACACATGATTAATTATAGAATAGAAATGTGCACCTTTTGCCTATCAGAAATGAAAGTGAACTTGCAGTTGGTTTCTATCCCAAGATCCTCTCCTAGTAGTTTCAAAAACCAACACCAAGTTGCCTTATTTAGTGCATCAACTACAGCATATGCTACTGGATAAATCCCATTGTTTGCATCAATCCCAACTGCTGTTAGTAATTGACCTGGAAAAGGACCTGACATGGAGAATCCATCTAATCCTAAGAATTCTCTGCCACAAGCTTTGAAACCTTGTTTCATAGCTCCCAAACACACATACACCCTTTTAAAAGTTCTTGTTGAACTCGCTGGATTTGGTTCTATCTGTACATCAATCCTAACAGTAGTGCCTGGATTTTGATTAACCAACTCTTGGGCATACTCTCTAAGCAGTGCATAATGTTTGGTAAAAACAGGTATACCTGATTGAATTTCACAGGCTTTATGGCATAGCAAATCAGACTTACTTACGGGAACATCTTCAATTACCTGATCATCGTCATCAAACACTTCATCATCATTTCGATTATAGTCCAAATCCTCTGAATCACTCCCGCCACTCTGTTCTTCTATTTCATTATCTACCTCTACTACTTTCACATTTCTCATCTGACCACCTACAACTGTAAATCCATAACATTAACAACAGATACACCTTTTAAAAAATAAATAAAAAAAAAACAAAACAAAAAAAAAAACAAAACTCACAAACCAGGAGGGAAATTAAAGAGGAAAATGCACTGTGTCTAACCGTATCATTCAAAGGCACGGACGATCGATGTAATCTAACCGGAACTATACGGATCTATACGTATCGTTCAAAGGCAGCGAATAGGAAAATGCACTGGTTAAGATTTGGCGCCAACAATTAGGGTTGTATCTGAAGTTAAAGGGGTATATTTGTCATTTCATGCGATTATACCCTTGACTGACGGGAAAACTAACGGGAGCTAACGGAAAAGGCCACTCGGTGGCGATTTTGCGAAAATGTGGAACGTGGGTGTCTTTTTTGCGCTACTTTTTGTCTCGGTCTCATTTTTGCTAAAATGTGGAACGTGAAGGACCATTTTTGCAATTTACCCTAAAAAAAGAAATCAAATGGTGTACCTTTAGTTAAAAAGAAAATGAAAATAAAAATGGTGCACTTTGTGTTTCCTAAGAGCGAACAAACAATTAAAATTAAACAAACAAAGAAATGAAATGGGGCTGACTTGAGCTCTCTCCGGTACCTAAAGCCCGGAAACCCTATAGCTGCCCCGCTACTGCAGCCTGTTGCCATTTTTAAGCTAGGTATTCTTTCATTTGGTTATTGCATTTGTTCTGAAATACTTTTAACTGCTTTTATAATTAATAGTTATCATGATGTGTTTGTTTATGTATGCTTGAGGGGAGTCTTTGTTTATTAAACCTTATTTTTCCAAACTTTACATTGAACAAGTGTTTGGGTAAGCTTATAAGGTTATATAACAGGGTTTTGATAAGACCAAAATTTGTGGCTAGGGGTGAGCTTAGGGGGTGTTTGTTTCGGCTTATGGCTTATTTGGTTTTGGGCTTATGTTTCACAACCTCACTTTTTGTGGCTTACTTTGAAACTTTTCGGCTTATATATTAATTATGTCATAATAAGCTTATATAAGCCAAAAATATGTTTACAGGGTGTTTGCCAACTAGTTTTGATTGGGTGACATGATTGTAATTAACCATTGTGAAGGTTCAATGTTTGTAATAAAACTGTGCAGTGTAAACGGGTAAAAATGGGACAAGAAATATATGCAGAAAGTATAAGTTTTATTGATATGAATTGGATATGTGTTTTCTGAGAAAACACATATATATAAGTACCTAATCGACACAATGCTTCATGAAACAACATACTGCTTCAATGAAACGACACATCTATCTAAAAGACAGTTATTTCCAAAAGTGACTTTTGGCAAATAACTGTATTAACTGTCATTTCCTAATTGGCGCCATTTTGGCCAATTCTACTTTACAGTTCGACTTACTATGTCTTATACAATTTAAATACATAAACTAAAGTATTACATAATAATCTTAACTTTGAATTAATTAATTATAGGGTCTACATTTCCCCCCTAATTAATTAATATCAAATCTTCCTTTTGTGTGACTTCTTCAGGCTTCAAACAATGATTTCAAAATCACTGTTTTCTTCATCACTTGCTTCTCCATCCTGTTGATCCATGCAGTCTTCTATCTTGACACCATTCCAATCCAAAGCTTGGTCCTTTTGTCTGTTCTCCAGTCCATTCGAGTCATGTGGGCCATTTTCTTTTGCAGTGTAACTGCATTCACCTCTCTCATGTTCTGTGTTCCATGGAATCTGGGCAGTGTTGTGATATACAACAACCAAGTCTACAAATTTTTTGTAACATGCCTTTATAGCATCTCCTTCTTCCTTTGTCAATCCCTGCATCTGGGCTATCATACTCCAATTGCCACTAAGTGTGACTGTTACATAGCCTCCAAGGCTATCAACCAATTTATGCAGTGCAAGCAAGTCTATCTTTATCACACCTATACTTGGAGGGAGTTTTTCTAATTGATCATAGTTTAAATAGACCAAGTAAAACCATTTAAGCATTTCCAAGTATTTTGTACTGAGCACTTCCCAATGTTTGTACACAATATCATCTTTCTTGAGTAAATTCATAAAGGATAAAAACCTGTTGAATGAATTAACTCTTAAAGAATAAAGTGTACCATTCACAGAGATAAAATCTTCATCCATGTAGTCATACTCTTTATTTCTGTCACAAGTCAGATCTTCCAGGCCTTTTATGAGAGAGCATTCATCTTGTGGCTTCATTGATTCAAAGTATGAATCCAAATATCTATTATGTTCTGCAATCACATGTTTTGGCCCCCAAATCAGATCTAAATTGTCTTTCTCCAGTGCTCCTTTCCTTCCAGTCATATCTTCTTCATACATATATTTGAATTTGCATCTGTTGTTGTCCACATTTACCAAGTAACCTTGTTGTTCAAGCAATTCATAACTGAGAATGTTCAATGATACCTCAGGGGTATATTGAACATTTGGTACCATGATCTCACCATCTTCTGTCTCAACCATCACATCACCAATTCCATATGAGAAAATAAATTTTTTCTCAACTTCTTCTTTTCCAATCATTTTGAATGAGTATTTGATGTTTGTGAACAGTTTCCTACTAGGGCACAGATGATGTTTGTAATGATTGCTAACATACCAAACCTGATTCCAAGATTTCAAGTTTGATCCTGCAACTATGTAGTCCCCAATAACATGAACTTTCTCTGGAAATTTTACTTCTTCTTTGAGAATTTGTGCAGTGGTGGCAAGTTCTTGGTTGGATTCAGCCACTGCTATCTTTTTCCTGTTTTCACATGCCCAGAAGGCATGCCCTTTCTCTTTACAGATGTAACACTTTGATCTCCTTTCTTTCTTTGTTTTCAGCCTTTCTTCATTCTGTTTTCCTTTCAACTTAGCATCATTATAGGCTTCGTTTTCCAAAACCTTCTGGACAAGCATTTCCTTTCCCTTAGGAGAAATACTTTTTCTCCTTGTGTTCCATTGGTAGACACGTTTTGGTGTCTCTCTGAGTAAATACTTTCCAGTGTAGAAGCCTCCATTATTTTGTGAGTTTGTTGGCAAATCCCAAGGACAAGAGCCTGAGCTCTGATACCAATTGTTTACAGGGTGTTTGCCAACTAGTTTTGATTGGGTGACATGATTGTAATTAACCTTTGTGAAGGTTCAATGTTTGTAATAAAACTGTGCGGTGTAAACGGGTAAAAATGGGACAAGAAATATATGCAGAAAGTATAAGTTTTATTGATATGAATTGGATATGTGTTTTCTGAGAAAACACATATATATAAGTACCTAATCGACACAATGCTTCATGAAACAACATACTGCTTCAATGAAACGACACATCTATCTAAAAGACAGTTATTTCCAAAAGTGACTTTTGGCAAATAACTGTATTAACTGTCATTTCCTAATTGGCGCCATTTTGGCCAATTCTACTTTACAATTCGACTTACTATGTCTTATACAATTTAAATACATAAACTAAAGTATTACATAATAATCTTAACTTTGAATTAATTAATTATAGGGTCTACAAAATAAGCAACAAAAAGTGAGCTTATGAAACATAAGTCCATAACCAAATAAGCCGAAACAAACACCCTCTTATTTAAGGGGAGTCCAAACACTAACCGAAAGCTAAGAATAAGCTGACACCTCATAACAACTACTTGTCGGTTATTTTACCTCTTTAACTATGATGAGCTACCCAAACATTAAGAATGTGCTTATGAGCTGATTATTTATACGTCTAAGCCCAAAACATAGGCTTAGACAAACACCCTCTATTTTGGCTTATGAGCATATCATTAGACCGTATTAGCTTTTCAAAAGTTTAATTAGCCGGATAAATAAACTTAAACAAACACCCCCTTGTAGGTCTTTGTTCAAGCTTATTATTTTGGCATATGAGCTTATTTGGTTTATATATCATAAGCCTATTTTATCCGCCTTGTTTTTTCAGTTTATATATGGGCTTATTTTCCCTATTAAATCATAATAAGCCCATGAGTTAAAATGTAAAAGCCGGAAAAAATGAGCTTATAAAGAGTATAACACTATAACCTGAGTTAAATGAACTGGGAGCCTAAAAATAAGCTTAATTAAACACCCCGTCTCTCATTGGTTTGTAATATGATATGCGGTCACTTTGAATGTTTTTGGAGTGGAAAATTCTTTTCTCTATGATACTTGTGGTTTTCCGTTGATGAGGATTTGATAAAGAAGGACAATAATTTTACAGGATTCAACACTTAACAACTCAAGCGTGCCAACTGTTAGGTTTGTTTTTCTGAAAAGTTTTTGCTTTTAATCATCAAACAATGAAGAAATCCAAAGCTTCAAACCTCGATGATGGCTTCGATTTCATCAGCAACATGCCGGACCCGATCCTTCAGTTGATTCTTCAAGGTCTTCCAACAACCGAAGAAGTTGTTCGGACCAGCATTTTATCAACACGATGGAGGTATCTGTGGACTTCACTTCCTCATTTTCCATCTCTAAACATAGATTCTGAACGAGTACTGAATCACTATATAATGTTTTCTAAGAAAAAGTTCAAAGACTTCGTTTCTTGGTGTTTAGCTGACAAAACACGAGATTTGGATAGTTTTCGTTTATGTTGTGCGACTTACTACAAAGTGTCAACTGTTGAGGCGTGGATTAAGGCTGCCATTATGCGTAAAGTCAAGTCACTTGACCTAACGTATTGCCCTAAGTCTGAGAACGAGGATATCACATTACCACATTATGTGATATCTTGTGATTCGTTGGAGGTGTTAAGGTTGTGTTTGTGTCGCCGTGCTTTTCATTTTCCAGCTGATTATGAAAGTTTATGGTTTCGGGCACTTAGGGTTCTTAAGCTTGAAAGTGTTTACTGTTATGATAAGGATCTAGTAAAACCGTTTACGAGATTTTGTCCATTACTCGAGGAGTTAACTTTGATCGACTGTTTTGTAAAAGTAGTTGATACTATTATTGTGGAATCTCCTAAGATCAAGATTCTAGTCATTCGTAACTGTAAAGATATGTATTCTGTATACAATGATTTATGGAGTAACGTTGACGTTTCTTGCCCAGAACTCGTGAATTTTGAGTTTGTTGGTCGTAGAGGTGAAATAGTCATTGACAGAGCCGCCTCCTTAAAGAAAGCTGTGATATTACCTGAAGTTATCTCGGAGAGAAATCTGTCACCTAATCTTGGCAAAATCTTTTGTGAGCTGTTAGCTGGAATATCGCATGTGGCATCTTTGTCGATCAACTTTTATTTCATTCAGGTACACATTTAGTCTCTTTATGCATGTTTCTTCGTTTCTGTCATCGACATGACTATACAGAATAAGCAATGTAAAAGGTTCTTTGTGGTCCATGGGGTCTGTAAATGCTTGTGGCGTAGTTAGCGGTGCGTCACTCGAATTCATTTTGTTATGGTAGTGCATACCATAGTTTGAATTCCAAAAGAAAAAAATATTTAGGCCTAAAAATAGAGACCTCCATGTGTCAAATAGTTTGTGAAGTCGTGAACAAAAAAATTATCCACTGTAGTTTCATTTTCAAGACTTTGAATTCGGCAATGTCGTAACAATATATTTCGTATTCAGTGGTGTTCTAGTTGGTACTAATGACTTAATGAGGCACAAGGCATGAAAAACGGATAACTGGCTTCCCTTTGGGATTCATTTTTGTCTATATTATGCTTTACTTGCAAATTATTGGTTTTCATTCTGGTCTATATTATTTATGACTTTATAAGTATCTAAATGCATTTTGATTGTATGCCAGAGCTTTAGTTTTAAAACAAATAACATTTAATTTTTGGTTGCTGTCATTCTGATAGTGTATTAACATTGCACGAGATCGGGAAAAATGTTTTCCTGCTTCGTTTCCCGATTTGAAGACTTTGGAGGTAACCACGTCAATTGATGCCTTCACCATGGATGTGCTTCTCCGCTTCCTTAAATGCTCTCCAAACCTGGAGTCTCTGAATTTGATCATTCAAAAGGTAAGTTGTCCCAATCATTAATACTAGGTTTTTTTGAAGCTTTTGCCTTTCACGTGTTTCTTAGGTATACTTTGTATTCTGATTACTAAAATATGCTTACAATAAAAAAAAAATGGTATGTGTGTGTGTGAACAAAAGAGAATTGGCTATACATCATCTCAGATAGGATTTTTACGAAAACGCATGAATTATATAATTGCAAAAGTGAAAAGGGTTAAATTTTTGGATGGGTCAAAATGGGTGGTTTACTAACACCTTTCAAAATTCTTATATTTATTATATATATGATTAAAATAGTAATTATGGGAAATAATAAGCCATTCTTCTGAATGAAGATTAGTTGATCTTAAATACTTGATTATACTATGGGAATCTTGTAAACTGCTTGACATGTCTTTTTATCAGTTGACCCAATATCAAGAAAACATTTGACACATTGTCCCATTTTCACATAAACGAGTTAAAATATTATCCTCTCACATTTGAACCTTAGACACAACCTTGAAACAAATACTTTATTCATGTGAAAAAAGATTTGAAATTGGGACCTCTAGGTTAATCCTTTTCAAGCTTCAAAAGCTTAATTAACCCTCGTTTGAGCATATAATACATTCTTATAGAAATTAAAAAAAAAAAAAAAAAAAAAAAAAAAAAAAAAAAAAAAAAAAAAAAAAATTGGTCTTTGTAAACTCAATGTGAAGAACTTATGCCATTGTTTGATGTTTTAGGAACACTTAGGGACGGAATATTGGGCGTTAGATAAACCGAGAACTAGGCTAATCATAACTCGTCATCTAAAAAGGGTCAAATTCATTGGGTTCAGTGGAGAAAAACAGAAGCTAGATATAGCCCGTTGCTTACTGAAACATGAAACTGCATTGGAGGAAATGTGTTTTAGCTGGTGTAGTGAAGTCAAGTACCATGAGAAGTCAGTGAAGATGGTGAATATACTGTCTAAATTCTGCAAGGCTTCTTCAACCGTGAAACTGATATCTTTTCTCGAGGACCAATGAGTCAAGCTTTGTGTTTAACTATTACTATCATGTACTTACGTAGCTATGTTATGAAACTCATAGAGTAACTAGATTTCTCATGTTGGCGCTCTCTGGATTTTGACTCTGTACTACCTAACTTCGTATTACTATTATTTTCTATTGTTAGTTTGCATTGACTTGTTCTGAGCTTTTGACTATCTATTAGAGTTGTCGAACCAGGTGGGTTGGGTAACAATTTTAAATGACTTCAGGTCAAACCGTTAGCTAAGTTTCTAATGGAGGGGAGTTTAGCGGGTAACAATTTCTGCTAACTAGGTATATCTATTAACCTGCTTAATTCTGTACTTTATAATGCATTAAAGGCTTAACTTTTACTTTTCATTTTCCATGCTCAATTAATTGTTTTTGTTTATGTGATGACTACCCGCGTTGTGTATACCCCAATCCATCTGTCATGTTCCCACGTATAAAGTAGCATTGTATCTTGCACAACAGCTACAAATACCAAGGGGTGCTGATATAGAGATAGTATTGATATGATTCGGGTGGATTGGTTCTGCAATTCAATATTATCCGCATTAAGTTTTGATACATTACAACAAAAGCATACATTATTAATACCATAAGTCTTAGTTGTCGCAGTTCAAATTTTGAAATCTTTCCTCTAAAATGAAGTTTAATCATCCATCTATTCTACAATCGCAAGCCCTTAAAGATTTCAAGGTAGTTGTTTGACCAATTATTATGACGATTAAGNTTTTTTTGATTTATTTTTGTTAAAATCTATAATACTGTAAGATTCAGTCCCTAAATTTAATGTGGAGTTATGATGATAGAGTTTTTAGAGTTAGAAACAAGTTGGAGTCGTTTAGTAGTTGCATAGAGTACAAGATAGCTAATGCTCGGAATTCAATGCAGCCTCATAATAACTATATAATCAAGAAAGGAGATGAAGTGCAAGGGTTGCCCGAATTGATCACATGACATTTAGTATAGAATTAAAAGTCGGTTAGATGAAGTGCAAGGGTTGTGAAAGGTTGCAAGAATAATTAATGATTTAACCTAATTCGTGCCTGTATAAACAGGCCAAAATCACATTTAGTATGTATATTTGAAGATGATTCACACATCTTTTAGATCTTTAATTATTTGTAGCGGTATGTAAATTCTCTTTTGCAACATTTTGGAGATAATTCACACATCTTTTAGATCTTTGTAATTAACTTGATATTCTTTTTTTCTTAATTTAGTTATCATACGCATGTACCATGAAAATCACACAAATCATGCAATGGTCAGATAAATGGAACCGAAGATTGGGATACCAACTATTCTCTTTGTTTCTTACATATTTAGGTGATTGTTATAGATAAGCATATATATAGATATATGTATTATGTTAATGCATTTTCATATACAAGTAATTTATGTGCGTTTTCTATTGATGTAACACACATGTGCGAATTGATTCAAGAAAATGTGCACGAACATGTATGTAAAGCAACATGTAAATGGTTAAATAGTACTTTTTAGCGTGGTTAGTTTACGTAAGTAGTTGCTTTCGAATGCTCTTTGAGAAATATTAGAATAAATTTATCCTGTGCAATTGAATTATTATTGAAAAGAAGAAGGTCCGCGCATCGCAAAGTGTTTTCCTTTTCTATATGTAGAATCATTAGTGAGAAACTAATACTTACGCCCATTAAATGAGTTTGCCATAATAGCAAAATACGACATTGGTATGTGCTTATTCACATACCTTTTACTCACCATTTTCAGGCTCTAAAGACCAAAAACTAACGTTAAACGCCAAAGATATCGTGTTTTTGTGTTTGTGATCGTGCAGGGAAGGATATTGCATAAATGGCAACAAAATCAACCAAAAAGCCTCAAAACGAGCACGAGATGTGGAAAAGTGTTTAAAAGCTAAGTCAAAGATGCAATTTACTTAAGAAAAGCCCGTGACGACGAATTTATTTCCTAAAGGCTTAAGAAAATAAAAGAGACGCTTAATCGAAGTTCAAAGATAATTATAAAGATAAACTCTCCAAGCTCGAGCAAGTGATCACTTTTAAAGTTTTTGAAGACCTTTGGAAAGCACGTCAATACACTACCTCAAGTTACAAGGACCTAAGTTTAATTTTTAGAACGTTTAGTAGTGTGTAATAGAGGTTTATGTGTAATTTTCATGAACGATCAAAGTCAAGGGGCTAATCCGTACACGATGTAAAAAAGGAAGCTTCCTTGCTCCTTTATATTCCTCCCCTTAGCTTCATTTGCAAAGGAGTCTAGTCTTAGTTTTCATTAGGTAATGTTTTTGTTAATGCAATATATATTTTTATGTCTTAATTTTCTTTCTTCTAGCTTATATTACGCTTCATCTTAATCTTTCTTTGCAATCTTTACATCGTTCAAGCTTATTTTCCTTAGTGTTTATCATTGTTCGTGTTTATCCTAATCTTTTACAATAGCTTTTACAAATTTCCACCACCTTTGCATGGTTGTTTTTGATCGAATAGTATAAAAAATATGGGTTAGGGTTTGTTTTTGGATCGTTGGCTTATTGACAAGCTTAATTGTTGATTAAATTTGTTTTCTACAAAGCTTTTACAAAGTCTATTTAGTTTAGGTTTAGTTTTCTTTGCATTTAAATTGTTCCAGCGTTTCTTTTTTATAATTTTTGCGAGTAGGTTTTCTAGGGTTTTGCAAGTATGGTTTTCTTTAATTTCTTGCGAATATCATGTTCATCTTTTGCGAGTATGGATTTTCGAGCATTAGTTTAGCGAGTATGGATTTTCAATAATTGCGAGTATGCAATTTATTTTTGCGAGTATGAATTTTTAAACTTGCGAGTAAGCAAATAGTTGTAGCGAGTTTCATCTTGGCTAGCTTTTTATTGCGAGTATGAAGATATTTTTTCGAGTTTCTTCCATGTTTTAGCGAGTATGAATCATTTGTTTTGCGAGTGTCAAGTTTTCTTTATTGCGAGTATCATGTTTTAGTTCCTGCGAGTAAGGGTTTATAACCTTGCGAGTTTGAGTAATATTTTGCGAGTAAGGGATAGTTTTGCGAGTATAGGTCACTTCTTTCTTGTGAGTTTCATTTCCAAGTTTGCGAGTATTGGTCTAGTTCTATTTCTTTTATAAGCCAAGTTAGGCTTCTCTTTACCTCATCGTTTCATCGAGTGAGGTTTTATTTCTTTAAAATCTAAACGAAACTCTGTCGAATTTTCTTAAAATCTTTTTAGTAACGTTTTCTTATTTAAGTTCTATGTCTTTTCATTTCTAGATTAAAACCTTACTAGCGTCTAATGTTTTCAAGTCTTTTATTTTTCTTTCTTCGTTTAGTAAACTTTTATTTTCGTTTATTAAATCTAAAATTCCAAAAACATTTTATTTTCCAAGTTCATTTTATTTTCCAAGTTAACTTTTATTTCTTTATCGATTTACTTTCTTTAAAATGAGTCTTGAGTAGTTAAAATCGTGTTTGCTTAGTGATTCGGGTTTGCGAGCTAAGTGTGGGCGTGAAAGGCTTGTGATTAATAGTCGTTAAGATTATTTAGATACGTGATTTAATTATTCGAAGAACAAAAGCCGGAGAACAATTAAATCACTCGTCTAGAATTATTATCTCTTCTAAAGATTAATGGACAACTAATCTCGAGAAAGGAAAGTAATTCGTCACAAACTTTCAAGCTCACGTTTAACAAACTCACTCACGTCGCTTTGCAAACGTATTGTCTTTAAATTCATTTACCGCTTTCATTACTTATCGCACTTTAATTCTTGTTTTCTTTAAGTCACTTTATTTCATGCTTACTTTACTTGTTTATTTTCTTTGCGTCACTTTATTGCTTTCCTTTATTTTAACCGCATTTTAATTGTCGTTGTAGTATAATCAGAACCAAATCAACTTTTAAAACCTATTCACTTCACATAACTCACGATTTTGAGTGACGAGATCAATTCAACCCTCGTTGGGACTACGACTTGAGGTTTATAAGCTTCACCGCTTGATTCTGCCACGATCAGACATATTAAAAATATCACATTGAGTAATGAATAGAAAGGGAAAAAAATACATAATTTTGACTTAAATCCATTTGTAAATTATAATATCTAATAAAAAAGTTGAGTTTTAAACATAAAAAAAGTTCAAACTTTTATCGAAAAACAAAGCCGGTGCATTTAATGTGAAGTATATCCAATATCGAGATGAAAGTGCAAGGCTTGCCGGAATTTATCACATGATATTTAGTAATTAGTATAGAATTAAAAGTCGGTTATGGATTGAGATGAAGTTGAAAAGGTTGCAAGAATAATTGATGATTTAACCTAATGTAATATATATAGATATATGTATTATGTTAATGCATTTTCATATACAAGTAATTTATGTGTGTTTGCTATTGATGTAGCTCACATGTGCGAATTGATTAAAGAAAATGTGCACGAGCATGTATGTAAAGTAACATTTAAATGGTTAAATGATACTTTTTAGCATGATAAGTTTATGTAAGCATGCAACTTGAATAATGAATATAAAAGAAAAAGTAAATAATTTTTGCTCAAACCCTTTTGTAAATTAAAAAAATTAAGTTTAAGACATAATAGTGGAGTTCAAAGGTTTTAGGAATTATTAATAGTGTGTTAATTAATATTCATTTAGTTAGCTATTTAGAATTGAGTTTATTGATAAAATTTATTAATATTAGTTAGACTTCAATGTTAATTTTCAATGAAATTAGTTGTACAATAAAATGAGATGAAGCTAAAAAGGTTTGCAACGATTTTTATCCGGTTTATGTGGCATTATTACATATACATTATTACACAAACTTTAACTTACAAACTTAATAAAGAAAATATTTAACGCACATTAAATTATGACCAATTAGATAGACCCCGTGTGCTTCATATTATCATGCAAAAACCATCTAATGGACAAGTATTGTAGGGCTAAGTAATAGACCAAAAGAAACAAAGCCATTTTTTTATCATGCAAATAAGTAATAGGTCAAAAGAAACAAAGTCATCACAACTTAATAACCAAAAGCCCATATATAAAATACAACACCATAAAACCAAAACAACATCAAACACTTTTAAATTTTTATACAAGAAAGTTAAAACATTTCATACAACATACTAAACAAAAATTAAGTATACACTCGCCAATATACAGAAAGAATACACGATTAACAATTAGATTCTTAGCCCGTGTGTAGCACGGGTTCTGCATGCCTCATATAATAATATGATATGGTTCCATGAATTAGGATCAAATGAGAAGAAACCTTAAAATAAGTAGAATGAAAAATAACTATAACTACAAATTAGAGACGCATCTATTTGAATTAGATGCATCATTAATCTTTTAGATGCATCATAATATACTTTTCTAACAAAAAATTAGATGCATATACATATATTAGATGCATTTCATCAAGTTATAAGAATCCTATGTATTTTTCGTCTTCTGCGGGTCAAATTTGTTGTTAGTACTACTTTGCATCTTTTTCACTTCAAAATCACTTTCGAAACTAATTGGGATACATATAAATGAGTAGAGATGCATCTAATTCAAGTTGATGCATCTTAAATATGTGATTATAGTTATTTCTCATTCTTCTCATTTCAAGTTTTCTTCTCACTGTATGCTTACCCTCGGTTCCATTCCATAAAAGATGGATGGTGAGATACCCAAAACTCTAAAGGCTTTATTTTATTCCACAAATTATAAAACTAAGCCCACACGTAAAATCCAAAGCATGTTCAAGTTTAAAAAGCAACTTGATCGAGCCGGACACATCTGAGCTTATATTGGTTTATTGAGGATTGGTTGTCATTGGATAGAATGTTTATGATACTCTTGCGTTAACCTTTTTTTTTATTTTTTATTTTTTTTTAATGATGTAGTAATGTCTCAATGTTGGTAAGACGGCTAAAGTAGTTTGTCACGGAGATTTACCAGCATTGACTCTATGCTATCAAAAAGGTAGTCGTCTTGGATTAGTTGGCTTGCAATGTCGAGTCGAAAATCAAGGTAAAAGGAAAAAAAAATAAATAAATAATGCTGCATAAAAAAATATTTTACAAAAATTATATTAATACAATAACTTAGCAAATGTAGTGGTCTGTTGATACAAAAGTTGGGCGTTCCTTGTTTGGGTTCCTGTTCTCGTATCAATTAGATAATAATGCTTGGGGACCTGCGCACTAAGAAAGCAACAAACACTGTTAGGCTTATCGAGGGATTGTCTCCCCCGATTATCCTCCGGCGTGAGAGTAAGTAATCGAATTTAGGGTTGTGAAGAGTTTAGGGTTTTGTAAGTCGTACCTTAGACGAGAGCTATGATGTCCTATTTATATACACGTAACCGATAAGGTTTCGTGCTTCTCACTCTTCGGCGTATTCGCCGATATCGGATATTTGGTATATATCTCCTTTATTTAGGAGATATTCCATATCCAATCCATTAATAAATTTGGGCTTGGGCCTTGTAGGCCCAAACCGTCTAACTGGTAGTCCAGTTATCGTTATGGCGGCCCACACGTGGTGGGCTTAAACATTAGTATTGTTTACTAATCGGGTTCGTGACCCGAATGGGGACTATACGTCATCATGTCCCCCCAGTCTAGTGTGCGCAGGGTAAAACCTGCGGATGCTAGACTAAAGCCGTGTCAAAATTATTCCTAACGCGTACGCAGTAAGAATTCGAAACTAAACCGCCAAAACACACGTTGGATGTATCTAGCCCAAAAAAGTGCAATTTAGGTACCTTGGGAAGTGGAGAGGCTATCCACGTGTCTTGTACCATTTCACTTCCCAGCCACACGATTCTAGTTAGTGGAGTACACGTGTCAGTCATCTGTGGTGGATGAGAGACTATATAACCATCCTCCATTTTTACTGTGATTATCATTGTAAAAGCGAATTATCTCCATTTTAAAAAAACTTCTAAATCTCCTCTGCAATCAGTTTCTATATGCTAGGTATTTAGCGCGTGCGCCCATTCTTAAACACAAAATGGTTCTTCAACGTCATGATTGTACTGTTGACATAACCGAGGATGAACTGACGAAGTTCACCTCAGATTATTTTATCCCTTTGGACCTGCACCCAGAGGAGCCAGGTCCAAATGACACCATCGCGGACTTCCCCGTAGGGAAGGTAGGGTTATATACGCGCTTTTTCGAGTGGGCGAACCAACGCGTACCCATATCCGTGCTTTTGAGTGATATACTCAATTATTACGAGCTCCACATCTCCCAGTTGCATTGTATTGGCGCTGGGAAGATTGCCAATTTTGAGGTCAACTGTCGCTTGTTAGCGATTCCCCCTACCCTCCACTTATTTTGCGCGTTCTATCGCACATCGTGGTTAAATGGGTGGGTTACCTTCTCTAAGCGCATAGGCGAGTTACNATAATAACAGAGGTCAACTGTCGCTTGTTAGCGATTCCCCCTACCCTCCACTTATTTTGCGCGTTCTATCGCACATCGTGGTTAAATGGGTGGGTTACCTTCTCTAAGCGCATAGGCGAGTTACAATGCTATGTGAAGAAGGTAGATAAGCTCAGGGATTGGAGGGAGAAATTCTTTTGGATTGACGCCGCCGTCTTTCCCTCCAACTTTCTGTTTCATACCCGCGCCACTTTGCCCAAGGATGAGCGCCCCCCCAAACGTGGTATAACGCAGACCATGCGGCTATCATTAATGAGAACCGCATCCACATCAGACCATATCCGGAAGAGTTCCTGGTGCACATGGGCATCAGTCGCAACTACTTCGAGCCTGAGACAGAGGTTCCCACATTCTTGGATGCGGATGGCGCGGGTGGGTGCTCTTCCTGCTTTCTGTCGTTAGTAGCGTAAGCTTTTCTTCGTTTTACATATTTTATGTAACATGTTTCTCTTTGTTTGTGCGCAGAGATGGATCTTTTCGGTGTTGTCAATCTGGAGATGCCGCGCTCCGTGACGGTGGGAGTTCGTCCCCTGAGGGAGGGTGANTTCTATCGTTAGTAGCCTAAGCTTTTCTTCGTTTTACATATTTTATGTAACATGTTTCTCTTTGTTTGTGTGCAGAGATGGATCTTTTCGGTGTTGTCAATCTGGAGATGCCGCGCTCCGTGACGGTGGGAGTTCGTCCCCTGAGGGAGGGTGAGACGCCCATATTGCAGGCGACGGAAGGGCGCATCGTAGACTTGGTTGTTCCAGAGCGTGAAGGCTCCCCTACTGTGGTGGTAGCCACACCAGTGCAGGAGGTGGCTCCTCCTCAGCAGGGACCTGACACTGCGCAGCCTCCTCCCAACATAGCGCATATCAATTTGGAAGAGTCTGACGAAGAAATGGAGGAGGGCCTCCAGATGACGTGTAAGAGGGCGTCTGGGGGTGATGGTGAAGGATCTTCCAAGAAGCCGCGGTCTGAGGCTGAGGAAGGTCCCTCTTTTACTGAGGTGCAGAAGGAGTAAGTATTTTGTCTTATCTTTTGAGTCTGATAATTTCGTAGGTTATTCCTAACCTTGTCTTTTCGTTTCCGCAGTTTGGATGCTGAGAAGTCTGGAGGAGACGCATCCATGACTGAGAATGAGAAGGACGTGTCCTCATCTCCTCCCCGCACGTAAGTATTTGTTAGCAATCTCTTAGGATTTTGTGTATGCTTGACTTTTTTCATACCCTAATGCTTCTTCTTAATCCTTTGTGCAGTGAACAACATGTGGAGGACATTGGCGCACTAGATGGAAGTGCGTCACCCAAGGTGAGTCCCTTTCTGGATGGGGCGCATTCACCAAGGGATATTGGAGAAGAGTCGAGGTCGTTTGACTCTGTGATGGAGGAGCTGGCCTCCATCACTGCGCGCCAGTCCGAGCTGGTAGCGCAAGCCAGGCGAGCCATGCTGGTGAAAGTAGCTGCTCCTCTCAGTTTGAGGAAGAGGTTACCAGCCTGAAGGCGCAGTTAGCAACTGTGCAGGCTGAGTTAGCAAGCTCTAAAGCTGAGCAGCTGAGCTCCAAGGCTAAACTGGAGCGCGCAGATGCGTCTGCGCAAAGGCTGGCTGAGGGGAAGCTATCGGTGACGGCTGAGTTGGAGCAGGAGCGTGCAGTAGCCGGGTGGAGCTTGCGCTGAAGATGCAAGAAGAGAAGCTCCGCAAGCTTAGCATCGAATATGATGAGGAGCTATACCCACATATGGTTCAGTCCGTGGCTGAGCGCAGGTAAATGCTTCTTTGCTTCTCTTTATAACTTGTATATATTTAGACTTTCTTTCCTACTTACACTTGTGTTATTTCGTAGGTGGTTGATCGGCCATGGGCTGCGCCTGGCTGCCATGTGTACGTTGGAGCATCCGGAGGTCACCACGGCCTTCGGAAAGGTGGTGGATTGCGCTGTTGCGCACGGGCAGACCTTGGCCACAAACAAGCTTGTTGAGGCCAAGTTGCTGACTGTGCCGCTCGTGGAGGTTCCTGGGTACAAGGCGAGTGCCCCTGCTGAGCTCCTTGCTGCCATGGAGGGGTTAAAGAAGCTCGAGCTTCCCCACATCGCGCGTTTGGAGCATGATCAGGATCAGCCCATCAATGTGATAATGGCGGGGCTCACTCTCCCAAGGCATCTGCAGGATGATGCGGATCAGCAGCTGGACTTCTACTTGAAGCCTGACGTGGCGCAGTTGAAGGTACCTATTTTTGCTCAGCCGCGTGATATTCTGAATCCCTTCCGTCTTGAGAAGGAGATATCATTGCAAAGGTCTCTAACTGCTCATGCATCCAGGGTCGCCAGGAAGAAAGGCGTAAAAGGGAAGGCCATTCTGTGCGGCATAGGCGCTGCGCATCTGCCTAGATCCGATGGCGTGCCTATCACCGTGGCCACCGTTTCCTTTGATGATGCTGAGTTGCTGAAGAGGCTCAAGGATGCAAAGGAGATAGCTCTTAGTGGGAGCTCTAGCCAGCTGAGGCGTACATATAGCATTTAGCCATTTTGTACTTAGTTTTTGTTTAGGAACAAATTTTTGTATAACTTGTCGTGTATATATAAAGTTCCTTTTGTACTTAGTGTTTTTATAATTTCTAAGTATTTATGTTTTTGAACTCGTAGTTCGCACATGACTCATGTATCTTTGCGTGAAGATATCTTTTAAGTGTCCAAGCGTGCTTAGAAAAGAAGAATCATAATTATGTATTAATTTCCTTAAGTAAAGACCGTAGTCGTGCATGGAATTTTCTAACTTAGTGAAAAGAAAGAGATCATAGTCATATATGTATTTTTATAAGTTTACTTGTCGTATTATACTTAAAGGAATCAAGAGTCTTGATTTCCTAAGTTGTTAAACGCGCACAGTGTGCCCTATTGCGCATCCTTCGTGGGGTGCGTAAGGAACTTGCGCCAACGTCTTGAGCGCAAGGTGTTTAACAAGGATACGTGATCCAAAGTTGATGGGTTTGCAACCCTCTTACTCAACGAGTTATTTAGTAGGTTAACTCATCCTTTTTACCAGCGTGGGTATTAATTAGTGCATGCACGCCATGTAGGCTAAAGGTAATGTAACCAACACATTGAAATATAAACAGTATTTAAATGACAATGTAAAGAAATTGTGTCGCGGAGTTAGCTAGAAACCGCGAATGTTTTATTAATACTTGCAAGTTTTGTAAAGGAAAATACTTATCTAGATAAGACTCAAAAAATAAAATTACATGGATCTTTATTGGGGGCACTTTCTAAAGTGCGTGAATGTCCATGTTGGGCCGTGGCCTTTCCTAAAGGTAGCATCTCTTGAGATTGCGGACGTTCCACGTGCGCTGTAGCTCGTGGCCATCCTTACCGCGCAACTTGTACGCTCCTTTTCCAAGTGCTTCAATGACCTCGTAAGGTCCTTCCCACTTTGGTCCTAGCTTACCAGTGTCTTCTGCGCGGCTTGAGTCGTTTTCGCGGTATACGAAATCACCTGGTCTGAATGAAGTGCTGCGTACTTTGGCATCATAGTATCCTTTCATTCTCGACTTGGCTTTCTCTTCGCGTATTGCTGCGCGTTCACGTCGCTCTTCCAATAGATCTAAGTCTATGCGCCGCTCATCATCATTGGTAGCAGTGTTAACTTCCGCAGTACGGATAGTTGGCATTCCAATTTCAGCTGGTATTACAGCTTCTGTCCCATAGACCAAAGAGAAGGGAGTGTCCCCGTTGCTAACCTTGATGGTTGTTCGGTGCGCCCAGAGAACATGTGATAGTTCTTCTACCCATCTTCCTTTGTGTCTGTCCAGGCGTGCTTTGATTCCTTCACCCAGGCTTCTATTCGCGCGTTCAACCAGACCGTTGGTTTGTGGGTGAGTTACCGACGCAAAGTGTTGCGTGATGTTCAGCTGTTCGCACCAATCTTTAAACGGGTTATCACGGAATTGTTTTCCGTTATCTGAGATAATTTCACCAGGTAATCCAAAGCGACATACTATGTTGTCCCATACGAATCGTTTTATTTGGTTACCTGTTACGGTCGCTACTGCCTTCGCTTCGATCCACTTAGTAAAGTAGTCTATTGCCACAATAAGGAATTTCAATCCACCTGCGGCGATAGGGAAAGGTCCAGCGATGTCGATACCCTACTTGTAGAATGGCCATGGTAATGTGATGGGTGTTAGCTCATCTGCTCATGCTGTGGTCGGCGCGGAATGGGTCTGTGGACCTGGCAATCACTGCACTTCCGTACCAAATCTCGCGCATCACGGTGCATAGCTGGCCAATAATATCCAGACCTTAGGGCGCGCGCTACAATGGACCGTGGTCCTGAGTGCATACTGCATGAGCCCGCATGGATTTCTCGAAGTACATAATCTGCCTGGAGAGGTCCAACACACCTAAGCCATGGTTGTAAGAATGAGCGTCTATATAAGACGTCGTCTCTAAGCTCGAATCGCAGCGCTGTGTGCCGGATTCTTCGAGCTTCCTTCTGTTCTTGGGGGAGTATGCCCTTGCTAATGAAGTCAATGATTGGTGTCATCCACGTAGGGCCTTCTTCTTCTATCACTGTGGATACTTCCATCTCGGAGATCGATTTGTCTTTCAGGATTTCTACCAATACTTGTTTTGACAGATGTGCGAAGCTTGTAGACGCAATTTTGCTCAATGCGTCTGCTTTCTTGTTTTCCCCTCTAGGGACTTGTGTAATTGTGAATCTGTCGAATCCTTGGATTAAGGATTTTGTTTTTTCAAGGTATTGGATCATGTTTTCCTCCTTAGCCTCATATTCTCCTGATACTTGGTTGGCCACTAATCGGGAATCTACGTTTGCCTCTAGGTTGCGTACACCCATTCGTGTTGCGATACGTAGTCCAACGATTAGGGCTTCGTATTCTGCCTCATTGTTCGTGGCAGTGAATTCAAAGCGCAAGGCATATGTAAATTCCATTCCTTCTGGATTGGTAAGAATAAGGCCTGCGCCTGAACCATCTACGCATGAAGATCCATCCGTAAACAGGATCCATGGTTCTTGAAGTTCCACCTTGGGTGGTTGTTTTACATCCTCGCTTTCTGGCTTTTCGATGATGAAATCCGCGAGTATTTGCCCTTTGACCGCGGTGCGCGGTCTATAGGAGATGGTATGTTCTCCTAGTAGTACATTACACCTCTGCAATCGCCCTGACGCATCTGGTTTGGAGATGACTTGCTTTATGGGTTGGTCTGTGATCACCACTATGGGGTGCGCCTGAAAGTATCTGCGCAGCCTCTTGGCTGTGAATACCAGGGCCAGTACTAGCTTTTCCATTGGGCTGTAGTTGATCTCCGTTTTCATAAGCGCCTTGCTGACGAAGTATACAGGTGTTTGTACTGAGTTCCTATCCGTCAATAGTACCGCGCTTACTGCCCCATGAGTTGCGGATAAGTACATTATCAACTCCTCCCCTGGTCGGGGTGCGACTAACTTGGGGAGCGCTGCTATTGTTTGCTTGAGCTGCTGAAACGCTTCCTCCGCTTCGGTAGTCCAGCGAAAGTCTCCCTTTTTTGTTCACTTCTTGAGTGTTTTAAATAGTGGTAGTGACTTGTCCGCTGACTTGGATAGGAATCTGTTTAGACCGGCCAATTTTCCATTCAAGGATTGGACTTCCTTTAGCGTGCGCGGTGAAGGGAGTTGTATGACTGCTTCAGTCTTTTCAGGGCATGGCTTAATGCCATATGGTTCTATTAAGTATCCTAGGAACATGCCTTCTGTAGCGCCAAAAGTGCACTTCTTAGGATTTAGCTTCATGTTGATTTTCCGTAGTGTTTTGAATGTTTCTTCAATATCGCGCACTAGTTCATCTTCAGTATGGCTTTTTATAACCAAATCATCAACGTAGACCTCCAGGTTGCGACCCACTGGCTTTTCGAATGCATTATCTACCAAGCGCTGGTAGGTAGCTCCCGCATTCTTTAGCCCGAAAGGCATATTTGTGTAACAATAGACGCCTTGGCTCGTATGGAATGCCGTTTTCTCCTCATCTTCCTTAGCCACTTGGATTTGGTGGTACCCTTTGTATGCATCCAAGAAGCATTTGAAAGGATATCCACATAAGGATTCTACCTTCCAGTCTATTTCTGGTAGTGGGTAGCAGTCCTGAGGGCATGCTTTGTTGAGGTCCGTGAAGTCCACGCACATTCGCCAACTGCCATCGCTCTTTTTTACCATGACTGGATTAGACAGCCAATCATGGTAGTAGACTTCTCGCATAATACCTGCGTCCACAAGCTTGTGTACTTCCTCCAGGATGGCTTTCGCACGCTCTGGGGCCTGGCCACGCTTCTTCTGCCTTATTGGCGGATATCCTTGTCGGATTTGTAGCTTATGCTCTGAGATTGACCTAGGTACGCCAGTCATATGCTTTGGTTCCCACGCGAAGACATCTAGGTCTTTCTGCAGGAGTGCGCACACAACTGTTTTCCCTTTATCCGACATCGAACCTCCAATTGACACCTGTTGTTCAGGGTAATCAGGGTGTATTGCCACTTTCAAGTTTTGGGATTTTGGCTGCGCCATGTTCAGGAGTGTTCGTTGCTTTGCATGTAACTGTATTACATTCCTCGGGAGGTACAGCGTTGTTGTAAAGGGTGAAAATGCCGCCTTCTACTGGGAATTTGAGCATTCCATGTGCCGTAGATGGTACTGCGCGGAGGGCTGATATTCCTGATATTCCAATGATGCCATTGTATGGCGAGGGAGATCTAATCACCATAAAGTTCATCCATGCTTTTGTGTAGTGCTCCTTGTTGCCGACCATAACTAGTAGCCGTAGTTGTCCTATTGGCCATATCTTTTCTCCCGTGAAGCCTGTTAACGATGATGTGGCGGGGATCAATTGGCTTTGTATCTCCGGCCGTAGTCTTTTGAAACAATGTTCATACATTATTTCCGCAGATGCTCCTCCATCAACGTACATACGGTGGATATTGTGACCTCCCGCATATATTTCAATGGTGAGTGGCTCCGCCACTGCGTTGTCCGCAGTCAACTTTGGGAAGGAAATTTCGTCGTTAGGAGAGAACCTCTGGCTGACCTTTTGCTTGACTTTGCGCTGCCATGATTGTATCATGTAAATTGTGTCTGCCTTGTCTTTAGGTGGTTCTTTTTTATCTCCGGTTCTTTGCTTATCCTTCCCTTCTTTAATGTTCTTGACTAAGTGGTCCATCCTGCCCTCTTTTACTAATTTATCAATTAGTTGGCGAAGCTGGACACACTCATTCGTTGTGTGGCCTTTCTGTCCATGATAGTCGCAGTACCCATTCCCTATGCGCTTTCCTTCTGGAGTGCGCATTGGTGGGGGTTTAGGAAAATTTGCTCCCTCTGTTGCGAATATCTCTCTAGGAGTTTTTGTCAACGGGGTATACTTGTCGTTCCCCCGTGCGCCTCCATCATTGCGATAGCTCTTGTTACGATTGCCGCCATGGTCATTGGATTGTCTCCTTGACTGTTCTTGCGGTCTGTAGTTCGAGTATCCTTTCTTGCTATCCGCGACGGCGGCTTCTCCTTGAATGAAAGACCTTGTGCGCTTCATTAGTTCGTCGAAGGTTTGGGGAACTTTATCATTTAATTTTTTGATAAGGTCTTGGTTGTTGATCCCATTCATGAATCCTGAAATTTTTAGTATTTCAGGACACGCCTTGACGTGTATGCATTCGTCTTTGAAGCGCTCCATGAAGGCGCTCGTGGATTCCCCTTGGCGCTGTTTAATCCTGGCCAATTCTACTGGGTCCTTAGCGCACTTCTTTCTTTGTGTGAAGTTCAAGCGGAATGCTTTCCGCAACTCTTCATACCCTTTTATACTTCTTCGTGGAAGTTTGCTAAACCAAGTTCGCGCATTCCCTACCAATGTGGAATTAAACATATGGCACCACACAGGTTGTGGCCAGTTTTCGATGCCAGCAGCGGATTCGAAAATTTTTAGGTGATCATCAGGGTCACCCGTTCCATCATATGTTTTAACATTGGAAGGCATGCGCCTTTTCTTGTTGTCTGAATAATCGCTGATGCGCTTTGAGAACGCATCAACCTTTTGGCGACGCCAAGGAAGGGATATGTCCTCGTCCTCTTCCTCGCGACGTCTTCCTCTGGACTTCCAGTGTCCCGTTTCTTTATCCTCGTTGTCCGAGGAGCTGCTTGAGGAAGAATCGCTTCTTTTACGGCGCTTGCGCCGTTTTTCATCGGAGTCCGAGCTAGAAGGGCTTTCGCTTGGGAAAAATCGTTTCCCCGGTTTGTCGTAAACTCTTCTGCTTCCAGATCTAGAAGAGCCTTCGCTTGGTGAGCGCCGTGGTCCGAGTCTATCTTGGACTCTGCGACTACCTAGCCTAGAGTGGACATTAGTACGTCGCCCATTACCCTCGTATTCCTCCGAATACTGAGAATTAGATGGTGTACCGAGCCTAGAGTGGACATCGGTGCGCCTCTCGTTATGCTCGCGCTCTAGGTAACGCGGTGGAGATGTTCCATTGAAGTCAAACCGAGCGTGTAAGTTCTGGCTCAGCCTTCTTCTTGCCTCCTCTTGGAGGAGATTGGTCAACGTTTCGTAATTTTTGGATACAAAATTTTTTAACGTTGATTCCTGAGT
This sequence comes from Artemisia annua, assembly GCA_014162995.1. Taxonomy (NCBI): domain Eukaryota; kingdom Viridiplantae; phylum Streptophyta; class Magnoliopsida; order Asterales; family Asteraceae; genus Artemisia; species Artemisia annua. The sequence continues at coordinate 21,216 of LBNU01025711.1, read as the reverse complement.
ATCTTCTTCGAGCGCGACGATATTTTCTTCCAGAGCAGTCCCCTTATCTCGGTTAGGCGCGCCTGGTGGCACAGTGTTGTTCACTGTGGGTACCGTTTGATGGGGAGTGTTGAAGAGGTTTTGCTGGAGATCATCAGTGTTTGGGACCACCGTAGTGGTTCGAGTCGTTGCAGTGGGCAACTCCACTGTTGGGATGATTGGGGTTGATTCCAATTCTTGGTGACCAGGCTCACTGGTTGTCCCAGTGGTTTGCCTAAGGGTCAGATCTGGGTAGTTCCTCCTTGGAGGGTCACCGCGTGTCTTGTCCATCTGCGGAGTCCGCTGGCTTGCGTTTTTGTGTTTCATCATCCTAGTTCTTAGTGTAGGGTCCCACGAATGGCGCCACTTGTTGATACAAAAGTTGGGCGTTCCTTGTTTGGGTTCCTATTCTCGTATCAATTAGATAATAATACTTGGGGACCTGTGCACTAAGAAAGCAACAAACACTGTTAGGCTTATCGAGGGATTGTCTCCCCCGATTATCCTCCAGCGTGAGAGTAAGTAATCGAATTTAGGGTTGTGAAGAGTTTAGGGTTTTGTAAGTCGTACCTTAGACGAGAGCTATGATGCCCTATTTATACACACGTAACCGATAAGGCTTCGTGCTCCTCACTCTTCGGCCTATTCGCCGATAACGGATATTTGGTATATATCTCCTTTATTTAGGAGATATTCCATATCCAATCCATTAATAACTTTGGGCTTGGGCCTTGTAGGCCCAAACCGTCTAACTGGTAGTCCAGTTATCGTTATGGCGGCCCACACGTAGTGGGCTTAAACATTAGTATTGTTTACTAATCGGGTTCGTGACCCGAATGGGGACTATACGTCATCAGGTCACATATGTTATGAAACACTTAATGCTTTTAGTGCGCCTCGTATTCATGAATCCCTCACCTTGGAATGCGCCTCGACTCGAGGCTCTTTGCCCCCCTTTGCGCCTTAGTGCGCCTTGAGCCTTTCAGAACACTGGTATGGATCTGTATTTCGAAAGTGATTATCTAACTACTGACTAATGTTCAGTGATTGTATGAAAATCAATGTATATATATATATATATATATATATATATATATATATATATATATATATATTTATAAGTCCAAGGAGTTGCTAAGGAAATAAGAAAGACCCGAGTCGTAGTCCGTGTGAAGGGTGAATGGAATTGTGGTTAACGATTCGTGAAATCGTGTCGTGAAAAAGTGAAAAGTGAAATTTTTGAGATTTAACACTAATGATATGAAAATACACGTGAAAACAAGTAATCATGCAAAGGGTACAAGTAATTCGAGCAAATAAATCCTAAAAACGCAAATAATGTAAAATAAAACGTCACGTAAACAAATAAAATGTAAATTTTAAGCAAATCTAAACCTACGGGTGCAAAATAAATTTTCTAAAGTCCTAAATGATAAAAGAAATTTTTTAGAGAAAGAAAGATATTTTTTGAATTTTTATTTATTTAATATGAATTAAAAACTATTTTTGATTTATTAAAAATGGATAAAAGTACAACTAATTATAAAAAATTGCTAGAAAAATACAAAATTACTTTTGAAAAATCTGAAAAGACTAAAAATAATTTTCTAAACTATTTTTGGATTTTTTTAAAGCTTTTTCTGATTTTTATTGAATTTTTATTTATTTAAAAATTATTAAAAACTAATTAAAAATGAGAAAAATAGTAAATGAATGAGAAAAATTATGAAATTTTTTGGAAAATTATAAAATAATATTTGAAACTTATGAAAAATAAAATGAAAAGAAAAATAAGCTGAGAATATGCTTATTACTAAAAAGCAGTTGAGATAAGTGCTTATTAATAAGCACTTATCAACCAAAAAGTACAAAAACTTTTACAGAAGGTTTATATTGCTCAATTAAGCTTAAACAAACTCAGATCATATTAATAAACACAACAGAACACACAAATGGACAAATAAGCAGTTTACAATAAGCACAAAAAATAAGCAGATTAGCTATAGAATAAGCTAGAAGCTCAGAAACCATGAAAGACACTAATACAATCTTAAAACTACTCAAGAAACTCAGAAAAGCTCAAGCTATAAGCTAATAAGCACAAAAAACAGTTATCACTATATGAGACAGAACAAAGGCTAAGCAGTCAACTAGCAGACCTGATTCACAGCTCAAATAAGCTAGAAAATATGAAACTAATGGGGGCAAAAGCAACCTTACACTACTAGCTACTCAGAAAACACAAAAGCCCTAATTCTAAAACACCAATTGAACTCTAATTTTGCCCTAGAACATGTGTATCTGAACTAATTCCTTAGGTGCAGGGTATTAAAGTGTTCAACTACCTAACTTGCAGATCAATTTTGAATGAGCAAATGATTTTGAAACTTGAATTTTCTTTTTGTTACAGCTAAATCACCTACCAGAGAATAGAAATCAACAATCCAAACTTATTTCCAATTAATATTTAACCCTAAAGATGATCTGTAACTTTATCAAAAACTGTTCAACAAATATTTTTGACTTTTTGATTTTTATAAGTTTTGACTTTAATAAGTTTTGATGATCAAAATTTAACTTGAAATGAAATAGTTAAGCTAATATGAAATGAACTTATGCTATGATATCTACTAATGCATCTAAAATGAGCTTATACAAACAATAGATTCCAACAGTTAACTGAATTGAGTTATTACAAGTAATTTTTTACTTTTAAAGCTAATACCTACTAATTTATTGTTTTAACTAACCTAATTATGCTTAACTAAGCTACTAATGCAGTACAATCAACAATTAAACAACAATAACACTACAAATAAGGCAGATCAAAACACTACTTAAACTAACAATTACACTATCAATCACAGGTTAAGATTACACTAACTCAAGCAATTGATCCAACTGAGATTACAAACAACTATAGAGGCCAGATGAACAGTAAACAACAACAGTGAACACCAATAGCACAGTATCATAGATATGCAATTTGATAGATTCACATGAACAAATAATGAAGATGAATAGAACTAACTACAATATGACTACAACTAATCAAATGAGCTCAAATATGAATATAAAAAACTAATGTAACAGTAAACTACCAAATTTCACAGATCTAAACTAGCAAACTCATAAAATGCAATTAGAGAATTAAAAATGGAAATAAGGAACTTACAAGTCTTCCTTCAGCTAAACAGAAGGATCATTTGATTATTGCCTGTATTTATACAGGCAAATTACCACCACAGTAACCAACTCCCGCCACTGAATCAACCATAATCCTCCATATCACTTGTGTAGTTGACTAATGTTGACCAGAAGTTAAATTTGGTATATGATCTGTTTAAGCTACAAATAAGCTCACAGAAGCTAGTGAGCTTATATACTACTGGAAAAAGCTTTTTACAAACTGATTTAAGTAAATGAAAACATTATTTTTTATTTCTTTTATATTTTCTATTATTTATATATTTTTTATGATTTTATAAAAGAGTATACAAAAGTAAATTGTAAATGTTTAAAGCTTATAAAAGCTTCTGAGAAGCTTGTATGAAATGTAAAACAACTTATCTACTAATTTGAAAACTAAATGAGATAATAAGTAGGGAATTAAAACAGATTTAAAGTAAAATGTACTAGAGAATTTTATTGATAGGAGCTAAAATTACAATTTGAAAACTGAGATTACAACAAATTTTAAGCTAAACTTAATTCTAACATTATTTTAGCAGCATAACAGTACTTAATCCTACTTACAAAAAGAAGAGAAAATAGGTCCTATTTATAGATAATGTGAAGGTGAGGGGTGAGGAGCCTGAGAGACGTCCAGAAGCTATTATATCCACCCTTAGATCATCTATGTTTCTTTAATTTCATTAGAACCCTTGGATCATAATCTGTGACGTGTTAGAGCCAATGAGAGGTTGCCATTACGCCACTGTGGCGATCCTTGTGCTACATACTCTCTGTCCTTGTCAAAGTATCTAGAAGCTGTATCCAATGCTAGGAGATGGGGTGTAGGAACCAATCACCAGCTGCCACTTGTCCTTGTGATCCAATCATGAGGTATTTATTCTCTCTTACACGTTTGGTGCACGTGAGATACCCTCTAAAAGAAACAATCATTGGTAATTATTATTTGATTGGGTTAATTTTGGGTAAATTGGAGGTCGGTAAATTAGGGTTCATGTGATTTTGGGGGATTCTGGGAAGAGGTAAAAGAGGGGGCGGGAAAGGTAAAAAGTATTTTTTTTATTTAGTTTGACCATGGGTTATTGGTTGACCAAGGAAGGGAGTGGGCCGGGTTGTGGTATTTTTGGCCTGTGGATGTGTTGTTGAGTTTTAGGATAATGGACTTGGATAAAAACTTTTGGACCAGGCTTTTATAAGTAAAAGTTAGGATTTAAGTTTTAACATGTGAAGTTTATAAGGACCAAAATTGTCAAATATGAAAATATAGGGACTGATCCTGCCATTTCCATTAATATGATCCAAGGGCTTCTTTTGATAATCTTCAATTCTTCAAGGACCTTCATTGTCATCTTTTGTTGTTTTCTCCAAAAATCTCTTCAAGGGCTAATTTTGACAAATGATGAAACTTCAGGGACTGAAAGTGAACATTTCTTCAAACTTTGTCCAGGGACTATTCTTGAAACTTTAGGAATTTCCAAGGACTTTCTTTGACATTTTGAGCTCTGATTTGACTTTTGAATCCAAGCTTTGACTTTTGACACTCATTTCACTCTCGTGCTCGTTTTTGACGATTTTGCTAGATTTTATGTCCATATTTGATATATCTGTACCTGCACAATCACAAACTCAAAAACACAACATATTTGGCATAATTGGTTAGTTTTTGGTCTCATTGGTCGGGGTTTTTGTAAAGAAAAGGTATGTGAAATAACACATGCCAAAATCCCCCAGACTAAGGTATTGTCGTGTCCTCACGCAATGTAATCACATCACGCTTTTGAGATAAATAATTTCAAAACCTCTTTTTACTAACTTTGGAAAGTAGCAAGAACGTTCAAAAGAGATTTCAAAATCATTTATTCCCGAAAACGCCCCGTTATCCCATTTATTCCTCATACTAACTTTACACTAATATTTTTGTATTTTTCACTTTATTATTGTGACGGTATGTTAGCTTTCATTATTTTGCAATAATTTTTAGGGTCATAAAGTAGAAACACGACTCATAGAGAAGTGACCATGCAGATAAAATTCGTCATCCTTGATTTTTCACGAGCTCCCAAACTAAGCTTATAAACGAGATCAGAACTTACTTAGAAATTAGATGCCAACACTACTCATGGAAGTTACTTGTGAAATAACCTCTCGCTCCCATATCTTAGTGTATCTAGATTTTTTTACTTATGCTGAGAAATGAATTGCTTCATATTTTCTCGTTTCGATAACTTTTATAGTCCGATAAAGATTACCAAGTTTAGACGCTAAGTAGTTATTCATCTTCTCTCAAGAACCATTGCGTTAAAAATGAGGTCCACATCAAGGATTTGGGATACACATGAACTAATATATATAAGTTGAGGAGTACTACACGTGCACCTCATGTGACTAGTCTAGGACCATCCACATGCACCTCACGCGCCATCAACTTATTTAACAACTTAAGCACTTAACGTTCCTCCACATACATAACTTTCTTAACTTTTTCTTTTTCCTCTTTTTCTCTTTTTTTTTCTTTTTTTTCACAACATACTTTTATTCATGGATCTTTACGGGTAGTTCCAAAACCTCATACATAACTACAAATCCAAATACTACAACACTTTTTGACTTTATTTATTTTTGATGTATCCTTGATGTGTACCCAATTTTTAAAGCAAAGATTCTTTTAAGAAGATAAAGAACTAAATTTCGCCAAAACCTAAATACCTTTAATTAACCTAGAATATCTATTATAAAGGGTGAAACAAGCTGATGGGAGTAAAAGGCCACACGTATCTTCGATGAGCTCTAAAGGGAACCAACTACTCCACGTTTGGCATCAAACTTCTAAATAAACTCTATCATTTCTCGCTCTTCGCATATTTAAAAATCTCAAATAATGAGATTCGTGAATACTTAGCCGATAATCAGCCATGCATATATAAAGTCAGTTACGGAAACTTGCAAATTCTTAGAAAAGAATTCGCGTTTTCTAGCTCCTTATGTAAAAGACTAGCGGAAGCTTTTAAGCCATGCATTTCTAAAGTCAAGTACGGGAACTTGCAGACTCTTAGAAAAGAATTCGCATTTTATAGCTCCTTGTGTAAAAGACTAGAATGAGCTTATGTGATTATCATTGGTTATGGGAACAAGCTAGGGCTCAACACGCCCGGTCAAGTCAAAATTTTATTCCTACTCTCGCCAGCTAGAAAATCAACAAGGTTTCAAAACACTTATTATATTTTTGCATAATTTTCAACTTTTTCTCAATTTTTTGTGCTTTTTCATAACATTTTCATCATTTTTTCTTTGAAATTTTTCAGAATTTTTCAATTTTTTCAATTTTTTAGGAAAAACGGGGTTGCGAGAGTAAACGACAAAGGTGAAAGTTCAAGGTCAAATCGAATCGAAGATACACCCCCCCCCAGACTAAAGGTAAACATTGTCCTCAATGTCTCAAAGGTAAGGGTAATCCTAACAAAAATCTAAGGCCGTTTATTAATTATGCTAAAAGATAAACGTTAGTCGATAAGATTTTTGGATATCGGATTTCCATAAGCAACGAAGAATGATACTCGAGTGGAGAAGAGGAACAACGAGCATGAGAGTCATCATAATTCGGGACAATCCTGGACATTCACAAACAACCATGAAAACACGAGAATGGAAGAGGTCGCCCCCCTTACGTTACTTTATTAGAAAATAGAAAAGAAAAAGATAGATGGACTAATGAGTCGGCGGAGTTCAAGAAAACGAAGGGGATGTTCAAGAACATCGGGAGGTTCCTTGGCAAGATCAAGAAGAAGATGGACCGTCAATGAGAGCGGGTGTGTAGGAGTGTTTGGCAATAGGTGTTATGTGAACTATTTGGTCGTTTGAACAATGTTTGTTATGGATTTATGTGTNTCGTTTTCTCTTTGTAGATTAAAAAATTCTCATAAGCTTGATCACGTAATTCGACCAATTCATTCAATTGCACTTTACGATGATCACCCACGGTCTTAAGGTCAAAATTAGCATGTTTCAAGGCCCAATAGGCTTTGTGCTCTAACTCTATGGGTAAGTGGCAAGCCTTTCCGTAGACCAACCTATATGCAGTACACCCAATGGGTGTTTTGTAAGCGGTGCGGAAGGCCCATAAAGCATCATGTAATTTATCGGCCCAAGAGGCACGATGTTCACCTACGGTCCTTTCTAATATCCTCTTAAGTCCACGATTGGACACCTCAACTTGACCGCTCATTTGCGGATGATATGCGGTACTAAGACGATGGGTAACTCCATACTTAAGCATAACTTTGGCAAATTGATCATTACAGAAATGAGTACCACGATCCATTTTTGAGCTTAATTCACTTTGGAAATCCATAAAAATTGCTTTTGGTTAGTATTTGGCAGCTTTTTTTCAACATTCAAAAGGAATTTCAAAGTTTCTAGCTTATTTGAGTGCTTAAATTTAAGCCCAAAGTGACCTGTTTGGATGTCTGCTTGCCTTGCACCATAAGCTTATCTGTTTGTAGTCAATTTCTCTAGACCATATCTTGTTCATTATTAGGGCTTATAGGGTGTTCTTGGTTTTTTTGGAAAGCCTGTTATACCGTCTTGATATACCTGTGCTTATATTGAACCTGTGAGCTTATTTGGTAGCTTATCTAGGGCATGCTAGTTGACTGAGTTAGCTATCTTGTCATAAGCTTGGACCAATTTACTTGACATTCAGTGTTATTTTAGTTGATTTAAGCATTAAATAAGTTGATTTAAGCATTAAATAAGTTAGAATTTGTTTGTTAGACTCTAGGGTAGCTTATTTACTTTAGCTTTTTCATCATTAGTGTTCACTTTTCTCCTTTGTTTCATTTTTCTTAGACACTGTTAAGATTTCGTAGCTTGCATAAGCTTATCATAAGCTTTTCACAAAAAAGTTTTCATTAAAAGTTAGTTTTTATTAGTTGTTAATTGTTTGGTAAAAAGCGAAAAAAAATAATAAAAAAATATAGTTTAAAAAAATTCGACATAGCTAGGATTCGAACCCGGGCTACCTAGCACACCCCCACACACACATACCATCTGCCCTTGGGTCTTTCTTCGTTACACCCTTCTTTCTTATGGGTAAGGATCCAGTGAGAAGAAAACTTATAATGAGAAAGATGAGAAATAACTATAACCACATATTTGAGATGCGTCGACTTGAATTAGATACATCTCTATTCATTTATATGCATCCCAGTTAGTTTCGAAAGTAATTTTAAAGTGAAAACGATGCAAAGTATTACTTGCAACAAATTTGACCCGCAAAGGACGAAAAATACATAGGATTTTTCTAACTTGCTAAAATGCATCTAATATATGTATATGCATCTAATTTTTAGCTAGAAAATATATTAGGGTGCATCTAAAAGATTATGGATACATCTAATTCAAGTCGATGCATCTTTAATATGTGGTTATAGTTATTTCTTATCTTTCTCATTTTAAGAGTTCTTCTCATTTTTTCTTTTATAAATTAGTTTTAACAATCTGTTAGCTTTTATAAATCTTTACAAAGTAGTTTTTTTTATAAAATCTAATTTTTCTCAAATTCACAATAGAGTAAAATATTTGTCATAAAATTTTCGTGAATTTTAGAAATAGTTTAATATTTTTAATCATTTATTTTCTTTTAAATAGTTTTTAAATCAAATTAAATAAATAAAAAGTCCAAAAATAAATTTTCTTTTTCCTAAAATTTTCTTTTATCATTCTTAGCTTAGGAAAATTATTTTTACATTTTTAGGATTTTTATTTTAGGATTCCCCTATTTAGGTGCGTTTTAGAATTTAATTTCATACGTTTTATATTCTAGATTGCGTTTTAGAATTTTATGCTTTATTTGCTTGATTACGTGTTTCTTTGTTGTTATTTCATATCTCGTAGCTTATAATCTCATATATCTCTTTATTTTCACATTCACTGCACGTTTTCGACACGTTTATCAATTTTCCATTCACACCTTCACGGAACGACTCGGGAATACGTATTTCTTGCCTATTTCTTGGAGACTATACTATATACTATATATTGATTTTTACGAATCAATGGCCAAGGACAATACCCTATTTAACCATGAAATGACATTTCTCCCAATTGAGAACCAAGTTGGTGTCTTCACACCTTTTAAGCATTTTCTCTAAATGGGAGAGGCAAGTAGTGAAAGAATTTCCATAAACCGAGAAGTCATCCATGAATACTTCCATAGTCTTCTCGATCATGTCATGGAAAATGGCCATCATACACCTTTGGAACGTGCCTGGAGCAATACATAAGCCAAAGGGCATACGTCGATAAGCAAACGTCCCATAAGGGCAAGTAAAAGTGGTCTTTTCTTGATCCTGGGGATCGATTGGAATCTGAAAGTAACCGGAGAATCCATCTAAAAAGCAATGGAACTCATTTCCCGCTAGACGTTCTAGCATTTGATCCATAAAAGGAAGTGAAATGGTCCTTACGAGTCGCATCATTAAGTTTCCTATAGTCGATACATACTCTCCCTCCGGTGACGAGACGTGTGAGAATAAGCTCATTATCTTCATTAGTCACAACGCTCATTCCACCTTTCTTTGGAACCTAATGGACCGGGCTAACCCATGAGATATCGGAATGAGGTAAATCATCCCAGCGTCGAGTAATTTGATAACTTCTTTCTTAATCACTTCATGAATTTTTGGGTTAACCCATCGTTGTTGTTGGACGAAAGACTTAAAATTATCTTCGTGCAAAATCTTATGAGTGCAAAAACGAGGGTCTATGCCCTTGATGTCGGAAATTTGCCAAGCGATGGCACTCTTATGCTTCTTAAGCACATCTAAGAGATGGTTCTTCTCCTCATCTTGAAGGTGTTTAGAAATGATAACGGGAAATTTGTCGGTTCCTTCCAAGAAAGCGTACTCAAGATGAGGAGGTAAGTCCTTGAGCTCGGGCTCCGGAGGTTTTTTGTTAGACGGCTTAACTTCTTTGACTTCTTCAACGTAAATATCCTTCGGAGGGAGAGACGGAATCGGATCTTCATTCAAAAGTTTTTCAAGTAAAAGAATGTCCCCCTCCGGATCGTAATAATAATCATCAACTTCCGATGTATCAATAGCAAGAAAATCATCGACTTCTTCCAAGAAGAAATCACCTCCGTCAAACGGAGTAAGGGAAGGGGAAGAGACGGCAACAATAGGTTGAGAAGAAAGAGTGGGATTGCCACTCGAAGCATCAAGAGAAAAATCGATAAGTTCTTGAGAATACTCCTCCGAAACAACATCAATAACATCAATACGGTTAACGGACATGCAATCATCGGTGGAGGAGTATCTCGACGTTTGGTCCAAATTAACGTGACGGCTTCATTACCATTTCGCAAAGTAATTTCTTCATCGTAAACATCAATCAAAGCACGGCCCGTCCTCAGGAAACCTCTCCCGAGAATGAGAGGAACCCTTGGATCGGCATCAAAATCAACGATCACAAAATCGTCGGGGAAATGGAACTTTCCTACATTGACGATGACATCCTCGGCGATTCTAATGGGATGAGAATTAGATCGATCGGCTAGCTCGAGGGTCATGCAAGTTGGAGTAGGTTCGGGAAGAGACAATTTCTTCCACATGGATTTTGGCATAAGGTTCGGGAGCACCCAAATCGGCTAAGGCGAAGCATTGAACCATCCCCGAAAAATTACATGGAATTAAGAACTTGCCGGGATCTCCTAGCTTTTCGGGATTAATAAGCACATATCACCCAAAAAGTACAAAAACTTTTACAGAAGGTTTATATTACTCAATTAAGCTTAAACAAACTCAGATCAGATTAATAAACACAACAGAACACACAAATGGACAAATAAGCAGTTTACAATAAGCACAAAAAATAAGCATATTAGCTATATAATAAGCTAGAAGCTCAGAAACCATGAAAAACACTAATAAAATCTTTAAACTACTCAAGAAACTCAGAAAAGCTCAAGCTATAAGCTAATCAGCATAAAAAACAGTTATCACTATATGAGACAGAACAAAGGCTAAGCAGTCAACTAGCAGACCTGATTCACAGCTCAAATAAGCTAGAAAATATGAAACTAATGGGGGCAAAAGCAACCTTACACTACTAGCTACACAGAAAACACAAAAGCCCTAATTCTAAGACACCAATTGAACTCTAATTTTGCCCTAGAACATGTGTATCTGAACTGATTCCTTTGGTACAGGGTATTAAGTGTTCAACTACCTAACTTACAGATCAATTTTGAATGAGCAAATGATTTTGAAACTTGAATTTTCCTTTTGTTACAGCTAAATCACCTACTAGAGAACACAAATCCATAATCCAAACTTATTTCCAATTAAAATTTAACCCTAAAGATGATCTGCAAGTTTATCAAAAACTTTTCAACAAATTTTTTGACTTTTTGATTTTCATAAGTTTTGACTTTAATGACTTTTGATGATCAAAATTTAACTTGAAATGAAATAGTTAAGCTAATATGAAATGACCTTATGCTATGATATCTACTAATGCATCTAAATGAGCTTATACAAACAATAGATTCCAACAGTTAACTGAATTGAGTTATTACAAGTAATTTTTGACTTTTAAAGCTAATACCTACTGATTTATTGTTTTAACTAACCTAATTATGCTTAACTAAGCTACTGATGCAATACAATCAACAATAAAACAACAATAACACTACAAATAAGGCAGATCCAAACACTACTTAAACTAACAATTACACTATAAATCACAGGTTAAGATTACACTAACTCAAGCAATTGATCCAACTGAGATTACAAACAACTATAGAGGCCAGATGAACACTAAACAACAACAGTGAACACCAATAGCACAGTATCACAGATATGCAATTTGATAGATTCACATGAACAAATAATGAAGATGAATAGAACTAACTACAATATGACTACAACTAATCAAATGAGCTCAAATATGCATATAACAAACTAGTGTAACAGTAAACTACCTAATTTCACAGATCTAAACTAGCAAACTCATAAAATGCAATTAGAGAATTGAAAATGGAAATAAGGAACTTACAAGTCTTCCTTCAGCTAAGCAGAAGGATCATTTGATTATTGCCTGTCTTTATACAGGCAAATTACAACCACAGTAACCAACTCCCACCACTGAATCAACCATAATTCTCCATATCACTTGTGCAGTTGACTAATGTTGACCAGAAGTTAAATTTGGTATCTGATCTGTTTAAGCTAATAAGCTCACAGAAGCTTGTGAGCTTATATATTACTGGAAAAAGCTTTTTACAAACTGATTTAAGTAAATGAAAACATGATTTTTTAATTTTTTTTTATATTTTCTGTTTTTTATATATTTTTTATGATTTTATAAAAGAGTATACAAAAGTAAATTGTAAATGTTTAAAGCTTATAAAAGCTTCTGTATGAAATGTAAAACAGCTTATCTATTAATTTGAAAACTAAATGAGATAATAAGTAGAGAAATAAAACAGATTTAAAGTAAAATGTACTAGAGAATTTTATTGATAGAAGCTAAAATTACAATTTGAAAATTGAGATTACAAGAAATTTTAAGCTAAACTTAATTCTAACACTTTCAAAATGAAGAGAAAATAGGTCCTATTTATAGATAATGTGAAGGTGAGGGGTGAGGAGTCTGAGAAACGTCCAGAAGCTATCATATCCACCCTTAGATCATCTGTGTTTCTTTAATTTCATCAGAACCCTTGGATCATAATCTGTGACGTGTTAGAGCCAATGAGAGGTTGCCATTATGCCACTATGGCGATCCTTGTGCTACATACTCTCTGTCCTTGTCAGAGTATCTAGAAGCAGTATCCAATGCTAGGGGATGAGGTGTAGGAACCAATCACCAGCTACCACTTTTCCTTGTGATCCAATCATTAGGTATTTATTCTCTCTGGCACATTTGGTGCACGTGAGATACCTGCTAGAAGAACCAATCATTTGTAATTATTATTTGATTGGGTTAATTTTGGGTAAATTGGAGGTCGGGTAAATTAGGGTTCATGTGATTTTGGGGGATTCTGGGTAGAGGAAAAAGAGGGGGCCGGAAAGGTAAAAAGTATTTTTTATTTAGTATGACCGTGGGTTATTGGTTGACCAAGGAAAGGAGTGGGCCGGGTTGTTGTATTGTGGGCCTGTGGATGTGTTGTTGAGTTTTAGGATAATGGACTTGTATAAAAACTTTTGGACCAGGCTTTTATAAGTAAGAGTTTAGGATTTAAGTTTTAACAAGTGAAGTTTATAAGGACCAAAATTGTCAAATCTGAAAATATAGGGACTGATCCTACCATTTTCCATTAATATGATCCAAGGGCTTCTTTTGATAATCTTCAATTCTTCAAGGACCTTCATTGTCATCTTTTTTTTTCTCCAAAAATCTTTTCAAGGGCTAATTTTGACAAATGATGAAACTTCAGGGACTGAAAGTGAACATTTCTTCAAACTTTGTCCGGGGACTATTCTTGAAACTTTAGGAATTCCCAAGGACTTTCTTTGACATTTTGAGCTCTGATTTGACTTTTGAATCCAAGCTTTGACTTTTGACACTCATTCTACTCTCGTGCTCGTTTTTGACGATTTTGCTAGATTTTATGTCCATATTTGATATATCCGTACCTGCAAAATTACAAACTTAAAAACACAACATATTTGGCATAAGTGGTTAGTTTTTGGTCTCATTGGTCGGGGTTTTGGTGAAGAAAAGGTATGTGAAATAACACATACCATTTAGGTCAAGATATTACATACCCGCTAGATAATAAACAATACTTATTATCTAAGGGTGAACCGAATTACCTATTAACCCATTCTTTTAGCCTAATCCTGGAGACTTTTATTCCCATTTCACAAGATGTACTTTTTTTTTCAAAAAATTGCTCATTTTCGTCAATTTATCTATAGCTTTCTTAAATAATTTGGTTTTTTTTTTCCAAACACTCTATCAAAAGCATATCCAAATATAAACTACAATGGCTTGTTTTATTTAATATCACATAACATTCTGACAATGAACATTAACATATAATGTGAAAAAGAAATTTTCTTTTAGTTTTTTACCTACATTCCATCGTCAAGAATTACAACTCCAATTTTATCAGAAACACGTCTTTCTGGTATTGGCTTCTTGAAACATGTGATATCAAGAGGATAAATGAAGCCATGTTTGTGAAGAAAAGAAGCAGCAGTAGCTGCTCGATTTGCACAGACACAAATCTTCATAGACGTTCCAATGAAATGCCTTTGAAGCATTCTAGCTTCATCAGCACCACCATAACCCTGCCAACCATAGTGATGGAAAAATTAGATAAATGCAAAACGTTTCATAAGCGTTCTATTTAAAATTATTTGACATTCTATCCATCGTGTTTTCTTCCCCTTGCAAACAAAGTCTCATTCTCATCCGCAAAAAAGACGGAAGAAACTGCAATTTAATTATATATACTTTCGAAGACATTCTTCTTAAAAATAATTCTGGATTGACTTTATATGTCATACCATTAGGTTTGAATTTCTCATTTCAAGATGAGTGGCATTCACTTCTAGGTATGCCGAATCTGATGATGATAATTATTAAAGAGTCAAATAATGAGTTTAGGAGTAGTTGCAACTGCAAGAAACTGGTTCCGATTATATAGGGGTCATTTTAATATCTAATTTCTTTAACTCTCCAAATTATCAAAATTCGCTAAACACTAATGTAACAGCTCATATTCTACTAATCTGCAATGCCAAACACATGAATTCTTTCGTAAGTCACTGCAAAACACCCTATAAACATGCCAATGAAGAACCGATGAATACACAACGCAATCTTGAATGGGTTTGACCTTGAAAGTCAAAAGTGAAAAGGTACACAACTATCTGCATACATTTTAACAGATGGATGAAATAACATTACCTAGTGAAAATAAGTGGTGAAACCCCGACATCTTTTGCTCATTTATAGCTTATGTTCTTTTTAAATCCGTTCCATTATAACAAAATATAAGATGCAGACATGACACACAGGACTAAAATCATATATTAAATTAGTTAACAGCATATGTTTAGTTTGACTATCATGTGATATGGCTTCTTAAATTTTTTGAATATCGTCTTTAAAAAATCACAAGATGTTGCTAGTTGAGCTACGTATTAACAATTACCTACACTTTATCCCTTCTTAAAACGCACTACATATTAACCATAAGTCATGTGATGTTTCTTTATAATTTTCGGTGTTATACAGGTTGGGTTGCTTCTCAAAATTATTGATATCTTAATAACAAAGTGATACCAAATATCAGGTTATAAGCACGTTTGGTCGACATAAAATACTTTCCATCCGAGTCAAAATGTCATAACTGGAAGACGACAGACCCAAGGTTTACTACAACATAATTTTAGAGTTTGATAAAGCCATCAGGTCACTCAAATTTTGAATGCAAACATAATCTGACAAACCCTCTATTGTGCCACATCTATCCGTCAGACACAAACATTAGATAATTGAGATGTGGCACACGTCCAAAGAAGCTAGGAATAATGATTACTTGCAAAATGATAATAACCTCATATATGATACCTAAAATTAATGCTGAATAGCTGTGTTGAACAGTAGAGGAGGGTAAATACGGTCTTTTCGACTAAATTGAAGTTTACAAACTTCTAGTCTCAAAGATCACTAAGTGGTTACACAACAATAATAAAAATAAACCACAATCACAACCACAATATAAAGCAAGTAAATAACACCACTACTTATAATGGTTCGGGATGGGGGTTTAGACTAACTGTGAAACCAATTGTGAAAACTTGGAGGGGGGGTGGTAAATACGTTACCGTTTAAAAACTTTAAACTTGTTGTATCAAATTTCCAATCAAGCTTGCTGATGTGCGTTTTAATACTTGTGAAATAAAATTTAGAAATTACCAAACTAGAGACTACATACAAATGGCAAGTGCACTATATAGGTGATGTTGAAAATAAAACCATAAAGTAATCATATAAACGCAGTGGAAAACATCACCAACAAGGATCTCATATAGCCATATGATCAATTAAAAAAATAAACACATAGGTTTATACCTTTGTAGCGTGATTCGGGAGTCACCAACAATCACCAAACCTACGTTTGGAATAAGAAACCCAAGTGATAAATAAGGTTGATCTCTTCTATGAATGAAACACACTACACCTCCTTGTATACCCCTTTGATGCTAGTCCTTTACTTCATAACCTTGGAATAGCCTTTGAATAAACAAGATTCAAAGCAAGAGATGATGAAAAACAAAAACCCTAGGTTGAGTATTGTTTTTGCCGTGAGTTAGAGGGAGAGAGTGGGGGAGAGATTTACGGTAAATGGTTAATCTTAATTATGAGAAAATTACTCCCATATGTTTGACCAAATATTCAAACTCATCCCCCCTTGGACCCCCCCTTATGGCCGGCCACTACAAGGTCCAAATGGGCTTCCCATTTGTTTTTTCTAGTCCAATGGATTAAGTACTTTACTTAGTCATTAGAAGCCCAATAGTGATTCCAAGTTACGTAAGGTTATTTATATATCGTAAATACAATAACACGACATATAAAGTGGTACCTAAGTGTATATGTGTGTGACCCCATAGGCTCACATACGTCTAGCCATATAATTAGTTATTATGACACGAGCATTCTCCAACAGGTCCCACTTGCGACGTCATAATAATCAAGTAATTATACAAGCAAAGGTTAGCGTCTAGCAACACGCCAATGCCCCTAGAAATATGTGAGGATAGTTTATATATCATCCGTCCTTTTGTTACAGATACTATGTTGAACACTAGACATGGATCAAAGTCATTCCATTTGTTCTACTATTATGTTTCTCGATCTAGATATTGAACAAGATTACCAAGTGAATTAAGATTCATCTTAATCTCATTCGGGTACGGCCATACAAACATCTATTCAATTCATCGAGGGGCCCAATAGTATCTAACTCCATGACATGTGGAGGAACAAATCCTATTTTGACTACACGTGTCATTCATGCATTTCAAATCACTCCTGAAAATGGTTTTTATAACTACCTTATTCAGGACAGCGTTTAACCATATTAAAGAATGAAATTCCACATATGCAAGACCTACTTGCATCTCAAGTCTAAGGATAAGAGACAAAACCATTTCCGAGATTCACTATTGACGCCGATCCACGTAGTGAATACTCGAAGGTTGCGTCAGTCCAATGTTCATCACAATGAACAACATGTGAGTTCGGTGGAAACATCAATTAATATTTATTCTAGATAAATATTAGCAACACGCTCACATTTGCCTTAATTCGATGATACTCCCGTATCTTCAACTGGCAATGGACAATTTTAGAATAAATAAATCATTCATGGATTAAACATGTAAATATGGAATACAATTGATATGAATGAAAACGACTATAACCATTACATCAATTCATTAAAATATAAACTGTTCAACATTCCAATTATTTAAATAATAAAAAAACAGATTTACATGAGACTACTAGCAGGTCGAAGCCCAATGTTCCTAGCATGCTCCACATGTTTGGTACAAGACATTGGTTTTGTAAAAGGATCTGCTAAGTTTTCATCTGTGTGAACTTTGAGGAGACGAATATCACCACTTTCGACAACTTCTCGAATATAGTGAACTTTCCGACGAAAGTGTTTGGCACCCTTAAGAACACCTGGTTCATTGGCTATGATAATGGCACCGGAATTATCGCAGTACATATCCATAGGTCGTTCATTGCTGGGGACAACGCCAAGCCCAGAAATGAATTTCCGTATCCAAATTGCCTCCATTGCAGCTTCTGAAGTGATGCGTGGTTTTGTGACCTTACAACAGGTTTTACCTCGGGAGGGATCTCAAGAGGCTTACAACCTCACCAGGCAGTGTACCTGACCGATTTAGTATAGGATAGTGGTAAGTACGGGGGATTGATCGTTCTCTCACAGGGAATAGTGTTCGTTAGGATAGAAAAACTACTCTAATAGGTCTAAGGGTGAAGGAAGATTCTTTTTGTATTTTTATATTTTTAGGAAAGCAAGTAAAATCTCAGTTTTGAAGGAGTGGACGGAATTAGTTGCTAGTCAACTAACCCAAAATAACTACAATTGCACATAAAATAAAATATCTAAACTATTGTGGTTGTAAAAACAATATGGAGAAAAGTGTGTTTACTTAGACTTCATTACTCCCTAACTATCTTTTACCGGTTAATTAATATGTATGTTACTTGTGTGCATGAAGGGTGTATTCCTAATAACTCATGGAGTGGCATACATATCTCTCCAATTCTATGAGCTCTTATCTCCTCCTATGCCATGCACGGCACAACCATAGGGATTGTAAACAGTGGCTCATGCGTTAAATACTACCTTAATAGCCTAGTATGCCTTGGCTACATGTTTCCCAAGACATTCAAGCACGTTACCATAAAGGAGGTTGGCCAGTTTTCTTGAGCCTAACATTGATGGAACAATCATCCCAACAAACAACAACACATGAATTAACCAATAATTAATAGTTAGGCTTCATTAGATCTAAGCAAACACAAGAAAATTTAGCCAAGCATGTTAATTGAAAGACAAGCAAAAGAGATAATCAACCAACACATAGACATATTGATTGAATTAAAGTGAAGACTTATCTTTAATTAAGCATGAGGGTTCCAAGGGTTGGAAACCCTAAAAAGTACATAAAATTCATCTAGGGTTTGGTGCCAAAAGTTCTCAACAAAGTTCCACACTTAATGAATGAAAAATAGAAAACTATATATAGATTTTACATTCTGACGGCGTCAGGTTATAGAGGCTGACGCCGTCAGCTCGCCGCCATTAGGTTTCTCGGATGACCTAGATCCACTTCTGACGCCGTCACTCTCTATTCCTCTCTGGGCCGTCACTCTTTAAATCATAACCTGACGGCCTACAACTTCTAACACCTGACGGCGTCAGGTGTTAATTTCCAAAATCTTTCTGGCCCGTCATTTGATAATTGGTTTCCACTCTTTTGTCAAGGCTTGCTGACGATGTCACCTTATGACTCTGATGCCGTCAGGTTGTAATTTCTGCTTCTTTTTAAGACTTTGTCGTTTTCTTCACTTTTATGCTCCAAAAACGTCCAAATATGCATGTTTTCCAGAATTCTTCTCAAAAGTACCTAAAATGACAAAAGGAACGATTTAGGGCAATATTTGATCACATTTATACGAATTAAGGCTTAAATGACCCTTAAAAGCGTAACACTTTTCGTCTCATCAAATACCCTTACACTTGGGATTTTCTTGTCCTCAAGCAAATGAGCTTTTATTCCAATCAAAATATGAGTTATGGGTCATTTAACACGAATATAAAAGTAATTACAACAAATAGTTATTAGACCCTAATCATAACAAGCACGGAAATCATACACTAGCACCTCACAAATAGTGTTTGGATTCTCTCATCTCTCAAATGTCATAGAATAATATCTCATAAATGAAAACGGAAAATAACACTCACTACCTGTCATAACAAATAGATTACCATAGGCTTGGGAGAGGATCAATTACTCCTCCACTAGGCGTAAGCACCTAAGATAAACTATCAAATAGGGCATTCCAAAGGGTTGTAACTTAAGGTGTAGGGATATGATAAACACTGTTTGGTTGGAATAAAGGGTATTTTAATGGTGGCAAGTTAATTATCATGATCAAATACATGCACTCTACATCGTTGCTTAAGCCAAGACTCGACTCAATCTTAATCTAAAAATGAAATAACAAAAAGTAAAAAGAAACATAAAAGGAAACGGGATGGTAGTCCGTATGTTTTTCTACTTTCTTTTTCACATTTTTTTGTATTTTTCTTGATTTTTTTATTTTTTTTTCATACACTCTTGCCCTACCATCCAAAACAATAAATCATAGGGGAGTTGCATTCCCCTTACACTTGAATCTTTACATAACTTTACAATTATTATTCTAATGACTCGAATTAAGATAATTGAAAAACTTGGAGTACTTTTAAAATGTTTAGCACATATGGGGGTAATAATGTTGTTCTTCCCCATTACTCCATTACACTAGTACTTTACCTATGAGTCCCAATCGTCCCAAAACAATATGTACAAGGATATGACTTAACTTAGCAACCATGTAATTGACTAGATAATTAACTAAGGGTTTAACAAATGTTGTCACAATAATGCACCAAAGGTGGGTGCATACAAGGTAGGCTAAGGCGATTTGGGTGTACATTTAGTGGGGTGTAACAAATTCTCACTTTGAGTAAGATGCTCAAAGGTCGAAATGAAAGGATAGGCTCGGAGGGGTGTACTAGGGGTATCGTGTACGAAAAATGGATACAACGCAAAGGGTGTGGGAGAATTACTTGACCAATGAAGTCAAAGTAATTATAACAAAAATACGGGTGCAAAACAATGGGTTAATCCTAATGCCTCTTATCATGTAGTAAATCTTAACTACACAAATGTAGTCTCACTTGTGGATTTGAGATGGTCCTAACGCAAGTTCTAGAATCTAAATGCTACCGGTACACACATCATAGCACCAAAGGTGGATGCTTTTCCTACCAATTCTAGGGGCGAACCTCACATATTTGGGGTGGAAAATATTTTTTAGTGGTACGGTTTTGTGCTAGTCATACAATTTCCTATCCATAAGACGCTCATTAAGATCAAGGTTTCACTTCTAAATGTTGTAAAAAATTTTAAATTGGCGCTAAAATTGCCCTAACAAATATTTCTCTTGGTTTTATTACAAATTTACTATCAAACAAAGCAAAACATCAAGCGTAAGTGTATTCTCAACAGTCCCTTCATTTACCCCCCTTACACTTAAACCGAACATTGTCCCCAATGTTCAAATAGAAGATGTAAAAGTAAATAAAATGAAAGAATGAAATCAAATGCTCCCCTGAATCGTTTGATGTGGATAATGAAGTAACATGATTAGATCTTCTTCCAAGAAAGATGAACG